>RJWM01026283.1:0-28304 GCA_004363535.1 Dasyprocta punctata | reverse complement strand
TAGTACAGAACCAGGGAACAGAGACACTAAGAGGTAGCAGTTATAGCCATACACCGATTCCTAGGGATAGGCTAGAAATTTGCTTGATCCTTCAAAAAAAGCAACTTGCCTTTTTCCTAAGCAGTTGGCATCACAGCAGAAGAATCAGTAAGACTGTGCCCTGCGCCAAGTCCCTGAACTACTGAGGCTAAGGACACATTGCAGACAAGGACCATAAGTTACAGTAATGCAAGGCTATGCTTCAGCGACTCACCTACCACAAAGTCGCCCCAGAAAATGCTTATTCACCAAGCACAGTCACAGTATATCATGCAGGTATACATTGAGAAAATATTCATTAGCCAAGCCCACATTACATCTGGAATAGGAGGACAAAGCACATGGCACTGGCCACTAACGAGTCTACAGTGATCCATATTGTCTGAAGACTCCAGCATCACTTCCTAAGGGCCTCATAAAGATCAAGCCCCTTTGTTTTCCATAAAGCAGCATCACTGCTTTGCATGCTCTAGCTCTGGACAGTAGCACCCATCACAGTTGATGCCACCAAGTCCTTGTTGGCAGCAAGAAACTCCATTTTCCCGTTGAAGCCATCATAGCCCTAGTACATGTGGAACCTTCACAGGTCAGGCTTTGCCAAGGTATCTTCGACTCATGGATAGTTTTTCCTGGATGCTAGTTTTAATGTGGGATGTTCCAAACATGTTTTCATGTTTAGACCTTGGTCTCACTTTGACTTTAGTTTAGTACGTGGTGAGAGATGGGTCGAGCAGATGTCCAGATCTTCCAGTGTCCATCCCATCCTTTAACCACCACAGAGCAGCCCTGCATTTCACCTTCTCAAAACATTCTCATCCCACTACCCAATCAGAATTGCCCTTTAACAGACTTGTACATGGACCTTTGGTAATCAAGATGTACAAAGGGTTGGGTCGAGGTCTGTGTGGGGCCACAGGAGTGCACAAGGAATTTGCATTACCTAACGGCAAAAAGTCCACCCTATGAAGGCCTGACCCCAGGGCTCTGTAGAAAGCTGCCCCAGCGGCAAAGCGCAACACTTGAGGGTCTACTTTCAGAATCTCCGTGGACAAAAAAACTGTATTCCTCTATGTGAAATAAATGCCTATTTCAAAGCTAGGCACCATGTGATACTCATTTGAATCCAACGAAGAAAAGTCAAAAGAAACTATGACCTTACCACCCTGGTCATGTTGCTATAACTCAGTCACAGGACATTGGAGCCATGACAGACCACGTCTGGAACACTGAGAGTAAAGAATATAGTACACAGTCACTTGCTGTCCCAAGATTACCCACATTTCAGTCTGATCAAAAAACCTAGGTTTGAGTAGGTCCAAGATAAAATTTCCCAAATTACATCTGTGTGCAGCCAGCCCAGTCACCAGGTCTACTTCACCCAGCAGACTCCTAGCAGGGCACAGGCGGACACATTCCTCCCGCAGGGCAGCTTCAGAAGGACAGGAACTTCCTATGACATCAGCACAGAAAGCTGTGACCATGACAGGGGAACCAAGCAGTAAGCTGACCAGTGTGACTGCATTGGGACCGATTAGAGATGGGCCCATGCGGTTCACTGTTGCAGCTTGATGTCCTAAGTCATCGGCTGAGGATATGCCAGCCCTGGAGAGAAGGTGGGCAGCAAGCACATACTGACTGCCATGTCTACCCCAGCCATCCAGACTTCCCCAAGATCAAGTGAAAATATTCCTATAACTGTCTCAGTTTTATAGACAACACAGTGCCAGGCAGTTCTAACACAGGAGGTAGGCAGAGAATACCTTTCCCCAGTTTGATGACTGCTGTGGCATAGTCACCAGAAAAGCCACCAAGTTCACTGTGCACCCAAAGAGTCCCTGGGATTCGGTGGACCCGCTGACCATTTAGTCCAGTCATTCAACGTGATAATGAGTTAAGGAACTCAGATACACAAAGATCCCACCCTCAAGTAATGGCATGAGCAGAAAATAGATGTGGGAACGGAAGTCTCACTCCTAGCGAAGCCCTCACCACCACGCCTTCAAGCGCAGTCACCACCACTGCTACCAGCAGCATCTCCCGCCCATTCACCAGGACGGGACAAACCGGCAGGAAGAATCTTGTTTCCAAGCCTGCAGCTGTCACCTGAGCTTTAATTAGCACCAAAATGGAGGCCTCAGAGCCTTGCAATGCAAAGAAAACCTCCGTAGGCGAGAGTGACACTGGGTCCCAGGGCGAAGAGGTCTAGCCAAAGCCTTCTCCTGGAAGTTCCCAGGACATCACACAAACCCTCCCAAGATGGATCTTGAATTAGGCCACTGATGACCTCGAGACATCAAGGGCAAGTAATTTCCCTTCCCTGGAGGAGCAGAGTGTACCGGCGGGCAAATTTCCCACTCTTCACTGCCTCCTTTGCAGCATGCCTTTTTATTTTGCCTTTTTACTTTTATATAATCCCATTTATCGACTTGATAGTATCTCATGCAATTTGAGCTTTGTTCATAAAGTTCTTGCCCATGCCTATCATTAAGAGTTCCACCAATCTGGTCTTCCAGTAGACTAAATGTTTTAATTAGATCTTTGATCTACTTTAGTAGTACGTGGCAAGATGCCTCTAGTTCAATCTGCTGCACTGGACTCTGGATAGCCAGTCTTACCAGCACGTTCCCCGCACAGGCCCTCTCCATACCAGTGTATGCTCTTGGCCCCTCTATCAAAGATCAGCGGATGGAGTGTCTAGGGTCTCTGCATCCATGTCATTGATCTACATCTCGGTCAGTACCATGGCATCTTTAGTCACTATGGCTTTACAGCAGTTTTAATCATGCCACCTCCTGCTTTGCTTGTTACCTAGGATTGCTTTTGCCAGTTACACCTCACACCAGATCTAACTTCTATAGCATAAATTCAAAGTAGACTCACCCAAAATGAAAGCCCAATCAAAAAATGGGCAATTGAAATGAATACACACCTCAAATACAGACCAAGAATGGAAACAAAATGATGTAAGAGTTAGGATGTGTCACATACAGGTAACCAGGTACCCGCAGTGGAAGTGGTCATCATGGTATCCCAAACATGGACCAATAAACTTTAATAGCAACGCGCCCTCGGGTGTTACTGCTCCATGCACTTCCAACCCAACGCAAGGGAATCACTGTCTTCCACCCTGCTCCTAGGAAACCTAAATCCAGACCCCTCCCTGCTCACGCACTGGTTTATTACCATCGTGTAAACACTGCTAGTGAAGGAAACCGTGATCTTAGCACTAGCATAAGCCCCCTGGAATGACCAGCACAGCTCAGCGACAGAATGTTCGCTTAAAGGGATTGAGACGCCTCATGCTGACCTCAGTACAGACCAAGTCCAACAACAAAGGGTTAGATTCTAGTGACAAGGTCCCGAGGGCTGGGACCATTTCCAGAAGGAAGGAATGGGAAGAAGTGGCAGCAGCCAGTGCACTGCCTCTTCCAGGACCGAGGCAGAAGACCGCTTCCTGCTGACACAGCACCCCTTCCCCAACCCCGACAGACGGCTAGACCAAGGAGAGAGGAGGTCAACTGACACTGGTGAGAATGACCCAGACTAGCCTACCCGAATGCAGACCTGGCCACTCGGTACGATTAGCAGACATTTTAGATTTGTTAGAGCTGCTTAATAAAGGGTTGAGGTTTTCAGATCAATACAGGAAATTGCTGGTTGTTGATCACTTTTATAATATACATTAAGGATGTAAAAAGATTCAAAACAGTAAAAAATGTGGTGGCTGCTACCTCACGATTAAAGCAGTCTGGCTAAAGTGCTTCTAGTTGTCACACGCTCGGCATCTGATCCCTCCCCTATGGCATTAACTATGTTTTCTCCGTTGGTTAGATGTTTCACCACGGTTCCCGTGTAAGCTTTGGGTCTTTTGGGTTTTTTTTTTTTAATTCCCAGCAAAGATCAAGCAAGGTGGCAGGCACATCTATAACCCTGGCACTTGAGAGTGAGGCAGGAGGATCACACAAGTTTAAAGTTACTGTGTGCCACATAAGGTCTCGCTGCCTCAAAAAAATAAAACTCTTGCCAGGTGTGGTAGCACACACTTGTGATCCCAGCACCCGGGAGGCTGAGGCAGGAGGGTTGCCGTGAGTTCAAGGCCAGCCTGGGTTATACAGTGAAACCTTGTCTCAAAGTGATTCTTAGAGTTTAAAAGCTTGTACCTGAGGTCACGCGAGTATATCAGAGGTCCACTCAACAGTGCTGATGATGAGGTTCCCCTGGGCACAACCCCTGACCGGGGCAGCCCCCATGAGCCAGTCAGGTGGCAAGGCTGCCACGTCTTCCCCACACAGGTCGCCTGTGTTTCAGAAGGTTTAAGAGGTTGGTGAGGGGAACATGGTAGCTCAGAGTGCAAAGATTCCTCCAGGTGATGAAGCCGATGCAAAGACGACTCCCCCAGGGTCCTCAAAACTCCAGCCTTAGAAGCCAAGAGCAGTTTCCAGCCCGGTGGCGCGTTTAGGGGAGGCCTTTGGCGCCACCTGGTGGCCATATGTGGACAACAACAGACCTAACGCTCAGAAGCCCAAGTTTAAACATTCCCAGCAGTCACCCTAGGAAGAGCCCGTGCGCCCTGTGACATTGAGACCTCGAGGTCCTTCTCAGTCTTCCCCATGAAGAGGGGAGACACGTGCCACATCCCGTTAGAGTGGGAAAAGGAGGCAAGTTTGAGTTCTGAGTCAGATGACAGAGCTGCTCAAAGAATTACTGTGTGGCTCTCAGGAGGCAGCCAGCTCCGCCCCCCACCCCGCCGTGCCAAGAGCACGGCGAGTCCATTGCCAGGCACCCGCAGAATTAGAAGGACTCTGCACACCACTGCCGAAGTGTCAAGGATTACAGTCCACAGTACTCAGGCTGGGGGTGCAATAACCCGCAAATGGGTCAGTTTGCAAGGGAAGACAGGCGTTGAAGTATGCTGAACGAGTCCCACCCTCCCCCGAGACAATCTCATCCTAGGACTGCTTCTTCCTGCTCCATCGTGCCTCTTTATCACGTCCCAGAGCCAGCTTGTCTGTCAGCAAGCTTGACATGAGCCAGGCCTCTAGGGATTCAAGCCATGTGGTCCCAGGGCCACCTTCAGGCTAGTGACTACATCGTCTACAGGGCAACTTCCTAGGCTTCAGGGTGGAGTCAGGGCAGTTACTGGTTCCCAGTGGGAGGCTGTGAAGCCAAGCGCAGAATTCGCACCTGGTTATTCCCACAGTGAAGGACACACTCCCACTGCCCCCAGGAACACTCCGTGAACTCTGGCATTTGCTATTGCAACGTGTTACTCTTCGTCGCATTTGGGTTTGGTTGTGCAGCCTCTCCCTGAGCCTCAGTGACCATTCAACGCCCCATCTCCCTGGAATACTCTGCCAGGAGAGCCCCTCCCCATGAGACTTCACCTGGGCTGGGGATACAGCGCCTGCCTGGCAAGCACAGGGTCCCGAGTTCAATTCCTGGTACCAGAAAAGCTTTCACCTGTGCCAGTCCACAGCTTCCTCCCCAGCGCCACCTTGGGCCTTTCCTACAGCCTCTTGGCATGTTAGTGTGCCTGGCTGTGTCTTACTATACCTGCCGGCTGAGTGCGTCTCAGGTTATTCTGCCCCGTTTAGCTGACTCACAATTTTCTAGCCAGTAGTGCAAGACCTTTCAAGGGGCTCCCAGCCATGCCCATCTCACAGCAGTGGAGTTGAGGATGACGTTCACAGGCAGACACACACTGACTGTCCCGGCTCAGTCCCTGGGGGGAGGATGGAAATTCGCTGACCTCTGATGCGAGGCACACAGCCATCAAGCCGAACAGCACTGCAAGACCCTGCCTACGAGCGGCCCTGGCGACCTGAGCCACACGTACCACTGCTTAGGGAACCGTTACTCTCGGCACTCACTGGACCAACAAGAATCCATCTGCTCCTCCAGGGAAGCATCCCGGTTACCATTTAATACACCCGCCACCAACTGCCTCAGGTGGGATTTTGGAAAGTTTTGGGTAAAAAGATCGCAGTGAATCAAAGATTATGCATGTATCACAGGAGGCTTGTATCTGCATCCCAAGTGTTTCCCACTCTTAAAACTCGCTTGTCATGCAGGGTTGACAGGCAACAAAGAGGAATGTGGTTTCCATAGTTCATTTCCTTCCTTCGCAGTAAGGCTGGCAGTCAGGGAGACCATGAGCAGCGAGGGGCACCAGGATTCAGTGTCCACTCCAAGGTCAGACACAGCAGCAGGCTGGCTCGGAAGCCCACAGCTTTAAAGCCAGCCAAAATTATGACAAAGCCAACAGTTTAGGATTTCCTCGATGGCTTCCATGTAGGTTTTAGACACTCAAATGTACCCACAGCAGCACAAATAGGCAACTCCAACAAGCTAAGAATTTTGTCGAATCGAATACTGCCACGCACAAGAAAAACTGAAAGCCTATGACAAACCCATGGTCCTTAACACGAAGTCCTCACACACTGAGGTCTGTCAAAGTGTTTGTCAATTTTTCTTAAATTATAATTCATACTACTGAAAGGTCAGCATCCTTTTCTCCTTTTCCATCAGCAGAGAGGGATCCATCTGGCCTGTTTTCCATATTCTGACTCGACCTTTTTTCTCCACCCAGTCCTCACCCTGGGAACTTTTCAGGACTCAGCAAGACAGCTATAATGCTCCAGTCTACACCCGCGGCTAGACACTTGCTGTGTGAGGCTGTGTGAGTGCGCTTCCCGATTATGTTTTGCGGTCCTCATACGGTTATCACGATTGTCACGTGCTATCTTAAGTGAAGTACTTTTAAAACATTAAGCCAGACTTCTGGGAAAATGGCAGAGCAGTGAGAAGCATAGAAAGAAGCGCTCCAAGTTTTGGCGTCCAGACCCTGGAATATAGCAACACGAGGAGGAGGAGGAGGAGAGGTGGGTCCCGTGGACACAGGAAGGATCTGTGTCGGGTGCCTGTCCCGGCCGGCAGGAAGACACACGACACACTAGCGGCGAGGTGAGACAGCTTTAATCGTCCCTGGTGGGTTACGCTCCAAGGAGCCTCCCACGCGTCCGCTATGAGCGGCTCCTATGTGCTTCTCGCCCTTTTCGTTCTTCCTTCTTCTACTACCCGCTCGCAGGCGGGAGCCCACTTAAATACCAACCCACCACCCAATCACATTATAGCAGGGTATACATTCTCATTGGCAGGCGTCATTCACGGCTAAGCATACATCATATTAGGCGGGGTTACAGCCGATGCGGAAACAGGATGTAGGCGCCATCTTGGCTCGCTCGAAGGGCGGGGTAATCTAGCTCAGGCTGTTGCTCCTACACACAGGCCTCCCTTCCTGGCTGCTAGGCATAGCAAACTTGCGGCTCCCTACAGATCTGAACTGAGACCTGAAGCCCACGGAGAGACAATTCAGGAATCTGACAATAAAACCACTTAGCCCCATCAAGTGGGGAGCAGCAGCAATGCGGGCCCCAGACCCCATGCACTGGCAGAGGCCCTGTGAGCCAAGGAGAAGCAGCAAGAAAGGCACGCAGCCTTCCTGTTCACCAGCAGAGGCCCCGCCGACCAGACGACCAGCGAGACCAGAGTTCAGTGTCCACTCCGAGGCGCAGACACAGACGTAGGCTGGCTTGGAAGCCCACAGCTTTCAGTCAACCCAAAGTTATGACAAAGCCCATGGAGAGAGAGAATTCTGTAAGTCGGCAAAAATAAACCAGGGACAGCAGCCCTGTTAAACAGGAGAAACGGCAAGAAACAAAGCAGGCCCCGCATGCCGTGCACTGGCAGAGGCCCCGTCAGCCAGGCAGGAGCTGCGAGGAAGCCGTGCAGCCCCCTGTGCGCCAGCGGAGGCTCTGCTGGCTGAGAAGCAGCACAGCAGCTGTCTCTGCCTCCCGCCTTCCTCCCCACAATGAGCAACCGGACACCAAAGTCCAAGATAAGAAGGAAGCAGCCTGACATTTATGTTTGACTTTGCAAGCATGGGGCTGGTAGTCTGAGCACCTAGAGGGTAACACTATGCAATATGGTAACGATCGTGGGTCTCCTCCTGTCCCATCACCGTTGTTTCGTTTTACTGTTCTGTTTTACTCCCTTTAAAATAAAAGTTCAGAAAAGCAGGCTTGCCATCACAAATGACCCAGGAAAACCCTAAACATGCAGGTTGCCTTATAGCCTGGGCCAGCCAAACACCCACAAAAAGAACTGCAGCCCAGACTTCCAGAAGCACTCTGGTACATTGGGCTGCAGAATTCCAGAGAACAGGCTGGAGCCAAGCTCCTATCCATGGGCGTCCCTGTCAGTGGCACTGCCTGGCCAGGGTCCCTCACGTGAGGACTGGTGATCTGTGGTCCTGAAGGCCACTCAGTATACTCAAGGTTCAGACAGTATCCGCACGTCAGCTGTGCACAATAGAAAGCATGGCGCCTCTTTGGAGAGCCTAGGAACTCTGGGAGAGCGGAGGCATCATGCCCAGCAGCAATCAGCAAACCCTGTGTTTAGTCTTAGGTAGAGAGGGGACACCGTCAGCCCACGGGGACCTTCTCTACTCTGTGCAGCCAGTCCCTACAGAGCAGGCACTTTAGCTGAGCCCAGAATCCACCTTGGAGGGTGATCAAAGGGACAGGACTCCCCTGTATGCCCCTTATCACACAAAGAATCATCTTGGTATCGTTGACATTGAGGTATCTAAGCTTGTGATCTGGCTGCGTTTCGGTGTGGGAGACAACATTCTGACACACCCAGCATACCTGGAAGTAACTGCAATGTTTTTAGATCCCACAAAGATGCAAAGCTTGTCATCATTCCAGAAGTTCCATCAATACAGACACTTGTGCTCACTGAGCCCCCCAGGTGGCCAGGGACAACAGTGGAGACACAACTGACATTTTTCAGGCACGAAGAAAACCAGGCGGTTCCTGAGCTCTGGGAAACGTGCTAATGCGCAAGAGTCTCTGAAGAGGACAGGCTGCTGCTGTTTGCTCCGCCCTCCCCTCGGGAGCACGAGGCTGTCAGACACTGTCCTGTGGACAGGACTGCTATGCAGCATTAGGAAATGCTTCTGAAGTCGGTCGAGATCCTTCTGGGGAAGGGCCAAGCGAATCGGCATCTGGATGAAGTGAACAAAATCATCCCACGGAACCGTTGTGTATGTCTTGGGGAAAAAATGATCAGGGCAGAATATAAGAAACTGCATCCAGCTCTCCATGAGGGAGAGACTCATTTAGGTCGTCTTAAGCCAAAATGATTTTATGGCAACTCAAAAAAGTGAAGCCAAAATGACTCAAGAGGAAGAGAAATGTCTGAGGAGCTGGTGAAAACAAGCCATCAACAAAATGCAGGGCCACTCCAGGATTTGGGGGAACCTATCGACAGGGATTCGGTGGAGCTGCACGTACCCCAGCCATAGTGAAGACCTGGCTGTCCCCTGCAAAGCCCCATGTCTGGGTCGGACTCTTCAATGGCTGCTGGGTGTAGAGTACGTGATACTGCATGAGTGTGGTAACCGAGTTAACCTACTGGTAAGACTGGTTTAGTTCAGGGTATGGCTGAAGACAGAGGCACCCCACTCAGTGTTGGGGCACCAAGCAGTGGTCTCGTAGACTGGGTCTACGTAGCCAGCCGACTACGGACTGAAATCTCCACAAATTGAGCTAGCAAACTAACTTGTGGATGACAGGTATTTTTTTCACAGCAATGAGAAGGTCACCAGGACATTTAATCCATCAGGGGACCAGATAGGCCAATCACTTCCAAATGGAATTTCCTTCAAAACTGTGATGGCCAATCATACATGTAGTGTGAGGCTTACATTCGAATATGCAAACACCTCTTTAAACTGTTTTTATTTTGGTTTTTTTTTTTTTTTTTTTTTTTTTTTTTTTTTTTTTTTTTTTTTTTTTTTTTTTTTTTTTTTTGCTTCAGAGGAAGCCCCAAGTTTCACTAGAGCCCATATGTATTACACCTTGGCAGATTTGGCTTCATTTTGCCCACAGGCTTGAGACAGATTAAGGGAACTGGGTTAATTCTGGACATTTCAACACAGCCCCAACATTCAGGTGGTGGTATGGACACTAATGGCCGTTTTTAGCCAGCCAGCCTGCAGTGATGGCCTCAGCACTCAATGGAGATCCATAGGCAGCTAAACAGGAGCCCACAAGATGGAGATACTTCCGCCAGGGTTCAGAAGTCAAAGGCCTAATGCCTTTGAAACAGCCCTGTATAACCCTCACCTAGTCAGATTGTCAGACCCTTCCCCACAATGCTAGACCAGTCCTCAGGCTTTTACTAATGGTTCAAGCTGGTGGGAACATGTTACATACATTGGGTGGTAGGTCATAGCCTCATCAGGAGGTGCAAGCTGTCTGATCAGTCATTCATGCATGGCCCCATCGTGAATGTGTTAAAATCTAGTCCTGTCCCTCAGTCCCCTATGCAGGGCCTTGGCATCAGCTCAGAGTTCATGTCTCACAGAAGGACTCAGCACACATCCAGCCTGTGGATTGGCAACTGTTGGTCAGCTTGTAACACCAGCTGAACTGAATCAGAATGGTGCCAAGCATGAATGGCCCACAAGAGGATTGTTGCCAACAGAGAGACTTGGAGAGGAAGAAATGTTGGTTCTCCTGGAGGAGCTCAAGACCTTGTCGCTGAGAATGACTGCAGTTCACATTGGGGGAGCTCTGGTTCTTTGAGCATCACTTGCTGGCTCCCAAGGGGAAGGTGTGTGCTGCTCAATCTCCAGGAGAAGCTTGTCACACTGGCTTCCTATATGAATTTGGCTGTTATCATTGGAGGAGCTTGGGACCTCACTGTCCCTAAGGATGGCTATGGTACTTGTCAGGGGAGCTCTGGTTCTTTAAGTATCACCTCTTGGCTCCAGTGCAGATCCCTCAGCCTACTGGCACAGATCCTTCATCCCTCTGGTATGAACTTTCTAGCTTCCACCACTGGCCTTTGAGCCTTCCCAGCAGAGTCGTAAAACAGACTAGCATGAGTCATTGTCACGGGTTCTAAGTGTCCAGTTGGACTCATGGGTGGCATTGTCATGAGCTCTAGGTCTTCAGCTGGACTCATGCAGGACATTTCCATGGGATCCAGGCCCTCAGCTGGATTCTCTGGGTCTTAGTGTGTGGACAGATTTCTTCACTGTCTTTTGTTTGACTCTGGGTGACCATCAGAAAATACTATAAATTATATGGCCTGCATCATCTTGTTTTCCTTGCAAACCCCAGCTACAATACACCCTGCCTTAAAGTCTGGAGCATGCACTGAGGGTGTGAGGGGCAAGCCGAGGCTCTCTAGATTCCCTGGGAGGAGCTGTTAGGACCGTCTAAGTCTACTTTACCCAGGTTGCCCAACCATTCCAGAATTGGACTTCAGCCAATCCATCCTTCCACGCTCATTTTGGAGCCCAGTCCAGCTGTGTCCCTTCAAGAGCTGACCACTTCCCTGCCCACCCTTCTATCCGGCTGTCTTCAGATCCCTGGTTCTCATATCTGAGGCTCTTCTCCCTGACTAGGACCTTCATCCAAAAAACAGATTCAGACTGCAGAATGCTATGGAGCTAAGCTGTAAAGCCCTACCCTGGGGGAATATTCACTTTGAGAAAAAGTGAAGAGATTCTAACACCGGGCTAGGTGAGAGGTAGACTTCTTTTTAAAGTTTTTTTTTTTTAACTTTAGTGGGTCTCTATAAGTGTGTCAAATCTCATTTAATTACATTGGATACCATTCAAGCCTCTCTCATGCTGCCAGCTTGCAGACCCCCACAGCACCAACCCACTTGGATCATTTGTGTCTCACCCCAGTCACCTCTTCACAGCTCACATGTTTGGAATGAGAACAGTGAGAACAGGCAAGCAATACAAAAGTTGAGCCAACATCATGCCTTCCAGGCCTCTATCCAAACTACAGATTTTTAATCAAGCACTAAGGTGCTCATGAGACACCATCTCCTTGGCAAAGGACCAGCAAAGAGCTGGAGCCTAAGAGACCAGAGCAGGGAAGCCTCACCATCATCCCGAGACAGCACAACTGTGCTGTTCCCAAAGCAGTCTGACCCTTAACCCCCAGTCCTGGGCTACCTACATCCTCCAATCCATTTGCACAGGGTCCCCGTTTTCCATCTTCAACTTTTTCTTGCAGAACTCGCCAAGAAGTGCTGTGACCCGAGTACTATTGATTCTACCAGTCCAATCCCAGCACCAAAGCTAAGCAGAGCCGAGCTCTCATGCCTGACTCCCTATTTAATCACACCTGACCCTCACTCTCCCTAGAGACCAGGTGAAATGTGTCTTCTGTTACTGTTAGTTTCCTGATCAGTAACAGGCAGGGATAGCTACCACGCTGCTTGACCATTGCATAATATGTCAAGAACTACACGCAGGCAAACTGATTAGACAATAGGTTGAGAAAATGTTCTCGGTGCTTAAGATTTGCAGGACTAGCAAGTATCTCTTGAACAATTAGGATCAGATGTGTTATTTGGCTACACACCTATAAGAAGGTAGTCTATCCCTACACTTCATAAGCTGTCCCTAAAATCAGCCTACCTGTAAGATGGTTCTTTAGAGAGAATCTTTGCTGTCTTCCAACAAATTTTTCTACCACCACTTTCCCTTAGTTGGCTTCCTCTGTGCACCACAGAATCAAGCCCATGCTGTTCGCTCATCTAAAATGACTGGGCCCAAAGAACGGAGGGGGAAAGATTGGATCACTGCAGGTCATGTTGGCAAAGACAAGCAATGAGGACCCCATGGTGATCTTGCATTGCATACAGCAACCTTAAGTCTGATCAGTAGGCTCATTGCACAAGATAAATGTCAAACCCCAGCATGATTTGCTCAGTCAAGCCCAGGCCGAGTACCTGGGATGCTGATGACATCCCAGCGATTACAGACCCACAGCATTCTCAAAGTGAGCTCTGGTGCATGGCAAAGGGGAGGCCTCACTCACGTGCTTCCCACACGCAATGCAGATACTGCAGAGAGATACAATTTCTCATCAACATGAGCTCAGATTTCTTGGCAGATACAGAAAACATTTTTTCCACGATGACAGAAAATATCCCTCTGTGCTGTATGGCATCTAAAGGAATCTGGACTGTAAAGGCAATTGGGAGTTTGCTCTCCTCACCCCACCCCCACTCGTGTTTCTCTCCGACTCACATTCTCTTGGGTATATTTTGGGATGAGGTCACAGTTCACACTGCAGATGCTCAAAGGGATTATTCCCATGAAGAGACGCCATGTGTATGGTGTAAGAAGCCATGGAAGTTTAGTCATAGCACCCACAGAGTGTCGGTCCAGAGGTCAGACTGGGGTCTGCTTCATGTATGCCCCATCAAGACTCCACTTCCGCCTCAAAAATCACTGTGCAGGTCTGCACTGACAAAGCTCTAGCAAAGCCCTCTTTTGAGCTCTATGGGCTTTGCCCCACAGGATGCTGGTCCAAAAGCTCATCAGTAGCCACGTGATAGGGTCCAAAAGAGTGTAGTACACATGCAATACCAAGAGACTGAGGATGGTGACTGAACAGTCTGGGGCAACTTGGAACCTGCTTCCCAACTATGCAGCACACCGATTTCACAGGACAAGGAAGCTGTGACTCAACAGTAAGGACTCCAGGCTCACGATCTGCCAGTCACTTCCAGAAGTTAGTTAGCAGTCTTGCATCTTTGAGCAAGTTCTACAGCATGAAGTATCCTCAGGTGTCATTGAGTGCACATCATTAGGATCAACCCCTCAGGGCCCTGTGGACATCACTGTGTCGCCCCCACCCTCACTCCTGGATCCACACATGGTCTTGTAGACCAGCTCACTCTCCCTGGCATTGCTCCAGAGAACGTGACACATACAGTGGAGTTTTCAGTTTGGCACAAGTTTAGTAAGTACTCCACAGGCCACAAGTTTTGGGGGCTGTGTTCTGGCTTCCCTACCTGCTCCCCCTAAGGGTAGGGACTCTTCAGACTGAAGGAGAGCAACTCACAGATCAGACCCCAAGATCTGCTCAGAATGAGGAGGATACAGAGGAGTCTACCTTGACCCCCAAGTAAAACTTTCCGGGTTTAAAAGCTAGCTGGAGCACCTTGCAACCAAGGACTGCAGCAAAGCCATGTTTGATCCCCCAGCTGTTGTAGGAGCCCACGCAGCCATACAGAACAGAGCCAATTGTATCCAACATGCTAATTTTCTGCTTATACAGCCTGCATCCACCAACCTGAGAACTCATTGCCAGCAATTAACCAGGTCAGAAAGCTCGCTATTCCTACAGTATATTGGCCTCTTCATAAAACTAGATCCAAAGATTGCATAAAGTAGGGAACTTTTAGTATGGAGCCTACGCTCAGTTCTCTGGCTTTACTAAGATAACTGCAAGGGGGTGGTGATGAGGCCCCAATCCTCCATCCTGACCCAACATGGGGAGCTCATCAGGTGAGCTTGAGGTGCTGGCAGCCACACCAATGACAACACCAGGGCATACGAGAAAAGTGAATTGCTTCTATCTCCAACTGGTGGGAACATTGGGTTGATGAGAAAGTCAGTCAGTGCAGCTCCCTCCAGAAGGGAATATTTTTCCCTTCCTCAGAAGTGAGAGGTGCATAGTTCCTGTTCCTTCACCCTAGCATTCCTGAATGGATTCCCCATGAGAAGCAAGAAGCTTCTCCAAGAGCTTCATACACACCATCTGTGATAGCCAGTTGTGTCAGTTTGAGTAACACCAACTGAATGTGCTCAGCACAGTTCTGGGTGTGGAAGACCCACCCTAGGGAGGCTTATCGCCGGAATGCTGTTAGAAGAGAAACTAAGGATTGCTTCCGTTTCTCTCAGAGGAGCTCCAGTCTTCACTTTCATCTTGGACGTTGTTTCCTAGCTTTCAGTGCAGTCCTCAGCCTCCAGCACTGACCCTTCAACCTTCTGATGTGGACTTCTACATGACTCTGCACCGAGTTCCAGGCCTTCAGATCTCCAGCGCACAGACCAACCTTTTGCATTCTTCCACACCTGACTCTGCGCAGTTACCATAAGCCAGTTTGTAAGTTCTTATATGTATATCCTTGCATTGTTTCTCTAGTGAACACTGTTGATCCTGGTACCAAGCTTCCAAAGAAATTGTCAGAAACCTATCATTCAGCTACAGTCAGCAAAAGAAAATCAACCAGTTGTCAAAGCCAACATGGTCATGAGAGAGACCAGCATTAAAATACAAGATACATACATAGGTTTTCTAGAAGTAGACAGTGGCTGCAAAATTCAGTCAACACTGGTCTCCCAACTGTCTTCCATAATATAGCAGAGTGCTCAAAAAGTCTTGGCACTGTGAGAAGCATGTGTAACCTAGCAACAAAACTTTCTGGAAAATAGGGGTTCAAATTCAAAATTCCAGGATAATCTTTATTTCTGGTTTTAAAAGTAGCTCCATTACCTTCTCCACTTGGCATCAAGAATGTATCACAGAAACATTTAGTGGCATCAGACTAATCTGGCTTTAAGCCTGGATAGTTTCATCTCTAAGCTGGACACTTTAATACTCAAGGAAATCAGATTCAAACTACCCAGCACCAGATAACTTTAACTACTTAGGCTGAAATCAGTGTTTATCAGCGCGGAAAGCATACCACACCTTATGCCTTCTAAGTCCCTAGACCCATTGATTTGAGCTCCCCTGTCACAAGTGACCTCAGTCTCAGAACAGTTTTCTCATACCAATGCATTTGCTAACAGTGACCCTCATACCCGCTTTCCCTATCTGTGGTCCGTGCAACATAGCTCTCAACTGAATGTCCTCGAAACGAGCATTCACTAAGTTCTTTTCCAGTCCCTGAAGATAACAGGAGCCTCAGGCAGTAGTTTAAACCAGCAGCGGTTGTTGGTCTAGGGAGAGATTTGTGTAGGGTGCTTTTTAATTGTGTTTTTGTAGACTCCAGGTCTTGAACACCAAGATATGACTACCGCACAAAAAAACATGTCCTTTCAGTTTTGCCAAGTCCCTGATTTACAAACATTCAAGTTTCAAACTTTGATATGAAGGGACCTTGTATTATGAACATTCATAGATACAAACATCTACAGGCCCATCAAGAACAACTCTGCCTGGCGTGAGGTTTCGGCCGTCACTGTAATTGGGATTTTGAATCTTTGCCTATAGTTCATGAAGCTCATGGATAGTCCAGAGAGGTCTTCAACCACTTAATGACCCTTAGAAGGAGCTTCCTAATAAGGTCCTGATGGAATCAGACCCAGTGAAAAGACAGCCAAGAGGAATATGTAACTGCAGAATTGAAATCCACAACAAAGGAAGTGGCATGATTTTGACTGCTTAAGGCACAGGACCCCAGTGTAGAAGGACACACAAAGGTAGCAGCAACCAATCAGAATGCCATCCAGTGTCAGTCACCTGAGTAAAAAGCTACTGCTCAGCCATTACTGGATCATTCCCAAGAGGGTAGACAATTGAATAAAAACCAGTGTCAACACCAGGTGTGGGCCAAGTTCCATCCAGCCCTGTTGGTCCTTCAGATCCACCATCACCCACACCCTCTCCTCTGCAGTTAATAATGCTTGCCCATTCACTCCACATAATCCCCCATACACCAGTTGTACCACACTATCACCATTTTAAGGTAATTAAAAGTCTGTAAAATTTGTGTTTAGCTTTGTTTTGCATTGCACGTGTCAAAGGTATATTAGGACTCACTTTGTTAGACTTAAGGGATCTGACTTACGTCCTCCCAAAGGAACTTGTTCATAAGTTGGGGACTCTGTAGTGGAAGATCACTCTACAATGCCTAGACAAAGTCAATGGAGTGACTGGATAGGAAAGTATTATGTATTCTGTGTAGTGAAAGTGCGTAATGCACATCAAGTGGCAGTGGCATTTGACACCGACCACAAAAGTGTTGCTGAACTTGGTGAAACAGTTTATTAAAGGGAAATTGAAATGTTCCCAGTAGCTTACTTTTTGCAACTATCTTTCTAAAATCATTGGACAGCTGCTAGCTTTTGAATTTCACTGTGCATAGCAAGACATGATAAACCTCTGATGGCAATTTTCTCAAAACAGCCATAATTCTTTCATTTCTTTCATTTCTCAAAAAAAGGATAAAATTATGCAGTGCATCTCCAAGATGCCACCTAGCAGAAATACTGTTAAAGATCGAGTCTTGCACTTGGCAAATATCAGCAGCTCACCACTGTAGGTTTTTGAAATACTTTAAAAGTGGACAGCTAAACCACTTCAAGTCCAAAAATCATGGTCAATTTAAACACCAGCTGAACTGAATCAGAATGGTGCTGAGTACAAATGGCCCCCCTAAGGACTGTAACCAGCGTAGAGACCTAGAGAGGAAGAATAGTGTTGTGGGTTCTCCTAAGTGTTGTTTGGTGCTGTTGGTTCTCCTGGAAGAAGTTTGTCATGCTGGCTTTCCCGATACGAACTTGGCCATTATCATCGGAGCTGCTTGGGACCTTGCTATCAAGAATGGCTACAGTTCACTTTGGGGGAGCTCTAGTCGTTACTTTGAGCACTGCTTCATGGCTCTGGAAGGGAAGACGGCATGCCATTCAATCTCCTAGAGAAGCTCATCACGCTGGCTTCCTGATATGAACTTAGCTGTTCTTATTGTTGGAGCTCGGGACCTTGTTGTCACCGAGGATTGATGTGGTACTTTTCAGGGGAGAGCTATGGTTCTTTGAGCATCACTTCCTGGCTCCAGTGCAGAACACTTAGCCTATTGGCACAGATCCTTCCATCTTGCCGGCATAGACTTTCTGGCTTCTGCCACTGACCTTTGGGCCTTTCCAGCACAAAATCATGAAACAGACTTGCACGAGGCATTGTCGTGGGCTCTAGCTCTTCAGCCAGATTCATGCAGGACATTGCCATGGGATCCCAGCTATCAGCTGGATTCTTTGGGTCTTAGTGTATGGATAGATTTCCTGCACTCTTATTTGACTCTTTGGGTGACTATCAAATACTGTAAGTTATGTGTTCTGTATTAAAATTATTTTCCTTGCAAACCCTGACAGCCACAAAGGACAGCACAGCTGGTAGCTCTGGAAGAGAAATACCTGAGGAGTGGGACTGTCTGCCACATAATTTTAAATCAGTGAAAACATTTGGGACTGCTTTTCTTCTTTTTTGGATCTTATGCTTGTGAGCAGCTGTTTTCAACTTTAAGTTATATCAAAGCTGGTACAAGAAACAGTAACAGATGACCCAAGTGCTGCATGTGTTACCCTCAAAATAGCCAGGTATGAGCCAAGGTTCGACAAATTATCAGTATGCAAACAGCAAAGATCACATTAATTGTGCAAAACCATGCCAAATGCAAACTTCCACTGTTCAATAAAAAGTCATTATCATTGATCACTGTTTTTATTTTTGTAAAATAAAACCTCAATATTCAGGTTATACTGCAGTATTGACACTTTGTGATAAGGTGGGTTTTGGGTTGCAGTTTAGTCTCTAAAAGGTTCACTATCACTGCTCTAAGCCTTCTTCATCAGGAAGTCTTCTAACGCTTTTCCCAAGACTTCAAAATTTCCACAATGCTTTCTCTAGTCTTTCAGTCCCAAGACCTAAGGCCTCAACCTTGAGTAAACGACTGTGAAATTCTTGTCACTAGCATTCTGGACTCAACACACCTCCAACCAGTCAGGGAAACCTCAGTTCTCCTTCCTTCTGCACCACCTTCCCCACTGGGAAGAACTTTTATTACATCCCTAACTCATATGAAGCAAAATAGGGTTCCACACCAAGCACCCACATTTTCAGTTGCATATAAGCCACAAACACTTTAATCCTCCTCACCCCCAAGTCATCGGCTTCCCCCATGTGATAAACACCTTGGGAAAAAAATCAAATCACTAGCACTAGGCCCTGGGATTCCTCATATAGCCCAACAGGAGTCGTGAACATGAACTACAGTCCTGGTCCAGCCTGGCTTTCACTGAGCTGTGCTGGACACTCAGCACAGCATCTGTAACGTGGTTAACTTACCAGATGTGTAATCAACATTAATTTCTGCTCTGTACCCTAAGATGCACTTTTAAGTACCTACCTCCAATCTAATACTATTCTTATTTATGAATTAGATTTGAATGTCGGTGTCAAGAGAAAGCTGGACAAGTTCTGTGTGCCACTGCATCAATACATCCAAGACATCTCCAGTTATCATTCAATAAAGTATGCATCCAGGAAGACCTGGCTTCCTATGCACTGCTCAACTCTAAGTTCAAAAGAATTCAGCAGCTAACCGGGAAGACACCAAGTGGGTTACTTGTTATCATGTCAAAGCAAATTTGGTTACAGAGATTTTGATTTGCCATATGTTGGAGCCATTGAGGCCGAATACACCTGCAGGGCTGAATTGAGAACAAAGATGCCTCAAAGGGCAAGACAGGCCACAGCTGAGGACACCTGACTCCAACCCCAACTAATAAGAGATAACAGCCACAGGCATTTCACTCCTGTAGTGAAAGTCAGCTGGAGACTTTCTCCTCGGATAGCTCTCCTTACATAAGTTTTACTTGGAGGGGTCCTTGAACCCCTCCCAAGGTCCTGCTCAGGTTTCCTGTGTTTTCCACTCTAACCCTTTCCTTGTTTGAATACTAAACAAATATGGGCCACCCAGAGACTTTTCCTGTCTTAGCCACCAGAGTCAAGAACTCTGCAGAGGGTTTTATCTTCCTGGGCCCTAAAAATTATACCACTTGTATTTAAGCCTTCACCATACAACTCATTCAGGTGATTGGGGATCTAGGCCAGGTCCCTGATAGCCACAGGAATAGCAATATGTATTTTCTTATGACCAACATACCCCTTTCCAAGCTTGGCATTTACTGATCTTTGAAGTTATGTACTATCCCACTACTATTTGTTCAGCCAAATTCCTTTTAAAGCATAATTTAGGTCTTTGTCATTAATAAGCCACCTGCAGAGGGAACTGGTTGCTTCACTACCTTACCAGGTATAGCACTGAGAAGTGACTTGGGGACTCTAATTCCCCAGACCTGAACAAGGGATACACAGGAGTTGTGTTGCATCCAGGTAGAGACCAAGGTGGTCAAGATCAGCTGTGCCTTCTACATCAGTTACCCCAATTGGGGACAGTGTGGATATTGTACAAAGAGCTCGGAGAAAGATGTCAGGGACCATGCTCAAGAGAGCTCAAGTAGAAATGGTTCACTGAGCTGCTGGGACACCTCCTGCCCCGGCATAGATGACCTAATGATGCTGTCACCTCAGAACCAGAGATTGTGTTATAGGCAGCTAAGTTAGAAAGAAATTATTACACACACCAAGAGATCTGAGCCTTCAAGGAAGTCCAAACAGGAAATAGATACATCAGAATTGTGACTGGAGGCAAATGTAAGAGCCAGACCTCAGGATGGAGACGCATCCCTCAGGCCTACAAGATAAACAACTGGAAATTATAGTGCAATAGCACCACCTGCTCCAGAGGGCCCAGATAGGGATCAGACATTAGTGGAGAATCAGAACATCTGAACCCATACTCCCTCCTCCCTTTCCAAAAACTGCTGTTCTTCCCATGGACCCTTGGTTTCATGACTCATCTCCCTATTGGATCAACATTAGCTAAGCAGCTATACTATGCTTGTATAGGCTGTAGCTTGACCCACTTTGGATTTACATTGTGACTTTGATGTATAAAATACCCCTGACAAAGGGCCTCCGTGGCCACATTCAAGATCCAGGAGCTATCCTGTGTCCAATAAGACCAACTTCCTCTGTTGGTAGCTGACATTCCACAACGTTGAGACCAATGACTTGGCACATTTGACATCTAACACATCAGGAGCTTCATCATTACAACCACGTGTCCAATGTTTGTAACTCCTCTATAGACTGGAGAAACTTGAAATGCAATGAAACTTTTGGTAGTCATGAACTTGGACTAAGTTTCTTCCATGGAAATAATCTAATCGCATCCTGTAGATGAAGACTGACTACATAAAGAAAGGTTCATGCCCTAGTGTAAATTACTGTGCTTTATGGCAGTAGTCTAACATGGTAGAAGGCCAAAGTGAAGACCACTTCCTCCTCCTCCTTTCCACCTTCAGCCCTAAATACAATTTCCTTTCCAGTACGCACGCAGAGAATTCCAATCAGTTCCTCGCACATCAATGCCCACCCCATGCGCCGCTTCCAATCAGAGGTCATATACCCTTCTGCCCCATCTGTATCTGGTCAGAGGAGAAAGCCTAACCCCCACAGGTTGTGGGCTCCTCTCCACATCCCTCAAATAAAGTCCATGTTCTCTCTCCTTTTGCTTCTCTATTGCACCAGAAAACCTTAACTTAATGTGTAACGTCTCTTGGAAAAACTAGTCAGTTACCAAAAAAGCACCCAGCCATGCCAGCCAGCTGTCCAACTCAATGTGGCAGCATGCTGGCAACTGAGGTCACTACAGCCAATAAAGAAAATGGTCAGTTCTTACTGGTGCATCAAGAGCAGTGGTCAGATCCCTATGGCTTGTGGTTTAGAGCTTTTAAGTGACCAAGATCACCCAACTCAGTTGTCTAACTCAGGTCAGTCATCCCTGGGGGCACTATTGCTCCCTCCACCAGTACACTTAACACCATTCCCCTACCACTGATCAAGCTTTGCTGTTGTCCATGTCACGTTGGCCACTGCCCAATCACACCAGTACTGTCCAGCACTTCAGTTATCCTCCCATCTCCAGCCTCACCCCACCCCACAATGGTGTCTGTAGTGACAACAAATAAGAACTGTATCATGTCTTAAGACCTAAAACACCTTTCTTGGTACCATGAGGAAAGTTTAAACTTAAGGTTTTGGGCACTGGGCCCTCTACATGAAAGGCCTCAGCCATTCCCAGCTGCACCAACTGCCTTCAGGCAGACCCCACTTTTCTGCTAAGAATCACATTCTCCAAACTTTTCCTTCATGTTCATTAGGTCTCAACTCTGGAGTAGTTTCCTCTACAAAGCAGAGGGGTGACGTCCCCCACAGCTCCACAACACACCCAGTTACATTCCATGCACCCGGCTCTCAGGACACTCCCGTCCTCCCAAGCAGCAAGCTTCCACTGAAGGGCTATGTTTTGCCATAATGCATAAAAATTTCTCAAAGGGGAGTAAAAGTCTACCAGCACTGATTCAAAACATTCTACATTTGTATCTGACCTTTCGGCGAACCACAACAGACTCAGTGGTTGGCAGCATTCTCTCTCCCCCATGATTAACTTTGCTGGTTTAAGTTTTTGATGTTACACAAACATAACTATGAACAGTCAAGAGGCTACTTCCTGGAAACATCTGAGATTAAAACTCATTTATTCAATATCCACAGTGTACCAGGCAGACACTAGGTATACGGCCAAAGAGTTAATGCCACAGTGCCTGACCTTGACCAATCTAATACACAGGGCTGAGCCTGTGAAGGTCCATCATCACTACGCCCAAAATCACAGCATCTCCAGTGCAGCATACAACTGTGGTGCCAACCTTCTGGGCACATACTATCTGTACCAAAAGGTGCTTCGTGTTTCAATGAGACGGATGCACACTGCTGAGAAAGCCTGGCTTAAAACCAAGGGTTCCCCAGAAGCACACGATGCCGCCATATGATCCACTGAGTAAACTCATTTCCAACTTCAATCTAAAATCTCCCTATCTATTGTAAAAGGCAAACCTCAAAGCACAGAACTTAGGTTGTCTGTGTACAGATGCCCTTACTATCTAGCCCCAACACATCACTGGTGGTGACTGGAGCCCACCAGCCAGATGTAAGTAGCCCACTCCTCTCTCAGGACATAGACCCAAGCCAGCATTCTTCCATATCATACACTTGGTGTGGTGGTCAACCTAAACACCAGCTGAACTGAATCAGTGTGGTGCTGAGCATGGAGAGCCCACCTGAGGATCACTGCACCAAAATAAAACAAAAACTTGAGGGCAGTGGTGCGTTGGTTCTCTAGTGTTTGGAGCTGCTGGTTCTCCAGGAGCAGCTTGTCATGCTAGCTTCCCCGATGTGAACTTGGCTGTTATTGGAGCTCAGGACTCTCCAAGAGTGGCTGTGGTTCACTTTGGGGGAGCTCTGCTCCTTATGTTGAGCATCGCTTCCTGGCTCCAGAGGGGAAGATGTGTGCTGTCACGCTGGCTTCCTGATATATACTCGACTATCATCAGAGCAGCTCAGGACCTTGTCGCCAAGAATGGCTGCGCTTCACTTTAGAAGAGTTTTGGTCCTTACTTTGAGCATCACTCCCTGGTTCTGAAGGGGAAAATGTGTGCTGCTCAGTCTCCAGAAGTCTGTCATGCTGGCTTCCTGATGAGCTCAGGTGTCACCATCACCAGAGCTTAGGACTCGGTTGTCGCACAGGACGACTGTATTTTGGGGAGCCTTAGTCATTTTGAGCATAGTTTCCTGGCTCCAGTGCAGAACACTCAGGCTGCTGGCAGACTTTCTAGCTCCTACAGCTGACCTTGGGGCCTTCCCAGTGCAGATCCGTGAAACAGACTTGCATCAATCATTGTTGTGGGCTCCAAGCCTCCAGTTGGACTCATCCGGGCATTGTCACGGGCTCTAGGTCTTCAGCTAGACTCATGCAGGACATTGCTGTGGAATCCAGGCCCTCAGCTAGATTCTGTAGGTCTTCAGCGTGTGGACAGATTTCCTGCACTTTGTATTTGACGCTGTGTGACTACCAAAATTCTATCAATTGTATATCCTGCATGCAATCATTTTCCTTGCAGTCCCGACTACAACACTCGGCTGCATCAGCCAGGCTGAGGAACTGATCCCTCATAGGACAGGAGATGCTGCATTACCTCAAAATAAGTGCTCTAGTGGCTATGCTAAAGGCTGCCTTTTAACTTTAGGCCACCAAATTTGAGCAGTTTAGACCTGTTTCAACTTGTCCACTTTGGACATTAAGTGCTTCTCAACTTGGAGCCAGGGACTAGAATGGGATGCAGAATAGCTGCTTTGCTATCACTTTAGTAACACTTCAGTCAGGCACACACAGGACCAGTCCCTGCCCACTGATCTTCGTACCTTGCTTTGAAATTTTCCCAAGGGCAGGCACCCCAGGAAGGGGTGGAAAAGTTTTTATGGTACAAAAGACACCTTTACTATTTACAGGAGGATCTCTCCAACACTCAACTGTCTATGTAGTCCTCACCTTCTTGGAGGCTCAGAGAAGCCAGGGTTCTGGTTTGGAAGATAAGAGGAGGCAAACCCAGGCTGAACTGTCATGGAGCCAAACTCGGATCCTGTACAAGAGTCACATGTTCCAGTGCTCACTTCCCATCTCAGAACAAGGCTGATGGGAAATACAGTAGTTGTTGCAGACACAGTTACTTAAATTGAGGTCAGAATAGAGTGGGCCCTAATCCTTTGAAACTGATGTCCTTTTAAGCGGGAAATTGGGAAACAATGAAAGCAGAGATCAACGGCGCTTCTATTATAGATAAGTTAGATAAACATATGCAGAGAGGGGCTGGCCCTCCAGGAATTCAGCACAAAAAATAAGGACCATAATTGTGGCTGGAGGTCACAGGAGGGAGATTCAATAGCCAGGCCTACGCACCTAAAGGATAAGTAGTACCTTGAAATTATACTGTAATTAGCACCACCTAGTCCGGGAAGTCGAGACAGGGAAGTCAAGCGGGTGACCAGAGCATCTGGACCCATCCGTTCCAAACACTGCCTGTTCACTCCATGTTCCCTTGCTTCGTGACTTTTTACCCTATTGGATCAATATTAGCTAAGCAGCTACATGTTGATTGTGGTTTGACCTATATATCATACCCACATTATAACTTTGCTGTGTAAGTTACCCCTGACAAAGGAACTCAATCGCTGCCCATTTGATCCCTTCCAGAAATCCAGGACCTGTTCTTTCCTTTACTTCTGTTAACACCAACTTCCTCCATTAGTTCATGATTTCATCCCTCAATCTCCACGAACTTGGCACATTTGACATTAACAGGTCGGAAGTTCTATTTTTCCTGCATCACAAGCCAAGGAATACCAAGAAGTGCTATGGCACCAGCAGCTGTGAGGGCCTGCAACAGATTTTCTCTCATTGCCTCAGAAGGGACCAACTCTGCCCATTCCTTGGACGGACTTCTGTTCTCCAAAACAGACCACTGTGTAAGCCAACAAGTTTTTTATGGCAGCTGGAGGAAAATAACACCTCTCTGGCCACACACAGCTGGCTCTGGATTCCCTACAGGAGAAAGGGACAGGTACTTGGCCACAGGGCCACTTGCAGGCACCAGATCAAAGTTCCC
Source organism: Dasyprocta punctata (assembly GCA_004363535.1). NCBI lineage: Eukaryota > Metazoa > Chordata > Mammalia > Rodentia > Dasyproctidae > Dasyprocta > Dasyprocta punctata. The sequence goes on along the minus strand of RJWM01026283.1, from coordinate 3,022 downwards.
TGTTCTCAGCAGCAGAGCATGGGTCTAAAAGGAGCTGCCTTGTGCCTGTCCAATCCGCTACAGGTCCATGGAGGAGTCAGGCTCAGTCCTCCCTAGAAGAGCAAGAGAATGGAGACACCTTGGTGTCCAGCTTCTTAGTGTCCCCCACACAGAGTGCAAAAAACACCTCCCTGCTGTGTTTGTGCCTTAGGATCCAGGACTGTTGAGAGCACAGATAAGGGTGAAGTCTAAAGGAAAAGGGTCTGGAAGCAGCAGTGGCAGCTGCCAACACATCCAGGGCAGTTTTCTGGTGCATGTGCTGGCAGAAATCAGGATGGATTTCTACATGCTTCGGGGAGCCCCTCCCGCAGAGCTCGAGATAACCAATTGGTCCATTGTTGGATTAGTGTGGTTCTGGCTAAGGTTGGGTTTACTGAAGACAGAAGGTACACTCTGGGTGTAGGTGCCAACAACCAATAGGCTTGTAGCATGAATGCAATGAAAGGGAAAGGTGGCTTGCTGGCATTTCTCTGCCAAGCCACTCTGCCTTGGAGTCAGTCAACTATGCACAGAAACCTCTACAAACTGAGCTACAATAAACCTTTCCTCCTTTAACTCATGGGGGTCAGATTATTTTGCCCCAGCCCCGAGAAAGGCATCAGTCTGAAGTTTGGCCTGAAAAAAGCCACCAGCTTCTCTCTACTGGAATAGTTTGAGCTGATATTCTCCAACAAGGCCGTATTTATAATCAAGAGCTTCTATACAGCTAGAACTTCGCTGTGTCACCAGGCTGATCTGAGGCTCCTAAGACTGCGACACAGAACCTAACCCTCACCCTTTTTAAAAGTTTGCAGGTTTGCCAACTTCACGGAAAAAAAATTCAGGGTGTGTCAGAGAGACACAGAAGGATTTGTTAGGCAGAGATTTTATGGTGCACTCAAGGGTGGGGTGCTCAAAAATAAGACATTTTCTGAAATGGGAAACATGTATGCTTGTGAAGCAATGAAAACTCAGCAAGCCTACCTTCAAAGCAGTACTAACCCACTCTACAGGTATAAGCACAATTTATTTATAGATATATAAATTTAAATATTCTTAGGATTCTCAACCTGTTCATCTTAGGATCAGGCTCCTGCTTACTTTTAATTAAGCCCATTTATGGACCTTCAATATTCCTAAGAATTTAGGGTGTGACAGGTCTGGTAGGCAAAGAGCCCAAATGCAACCAAAGGGATTCAGATCACTTGGGGTAACTTCAGCTGACTCCTGGTAGGTGCAGTCTTTTTAAGTGTACAATTTTTAGTTATGATTTCCTTGTTATTCTATCTCAATTGGAACACTGCGGAGACAATATCACAGATCAAGAAGTAGCATTAAGCTACCTTTAGCCTCTTTCACTAGCAACTGATCAACCTCTGCATCTGAGCCTTTCTGACTACTGGATAAAACTCAGTATACCCTGCTTAGCAGACAAGGTTGCTACCAACCTAAAGCTAAGAACACATTGATGTCTAGATCCTATCAGATAGTTCCACCTTGTTAAAAGGCAACACCCGAGTCAGATTTCCCCATTTATAGTGCACCTACTTTATGACCCCATCTACTCTTTAATGGCTATAAAGTCATATGTAACCTCTTACACAGACCTGGGTTGCTTGACTCGAGTTTGTGCTCCTCAGGCATAGGCACGTAACATGGGGGCGCAAACTGTTTTTGTATGTTATTTTATGTCACCATTGTCTATTTAGGAGCCTAAGATTTACTAAGCATGGTCCCAAAGCTTCAGCCCTCCCACATGCTAGGGAGAGTAGCTCAGGGCCTGAAGAGGGCAAATCTGAGCCTGAAAACCCAGCTGGACCCCTCTTACTGGCTTTTCAGCTCAGACAAGTCAGAGCCCAAGGTCCTGATGAAAGTTAAAGCTGAGTAGTAGCCAGTGCCCAGCTCCCAGACGTTCAGTGATGTAGAGAGCGGTAAAGCTTCACAGTTGCCGCCCCGCCTCCCTGGCCTGTGAGCATCCAGTGCGTCAGCCTACATTTCCCATGATCCTCCCCTGTCCCGCCAGGAAGTGACGACGGCCTGTCCACACCCCCATACGATGACAGCTTCCACTCCCATTTCTATATAAACCTTGAACATTTCCGCAATAAACGAAGACTTGATCGGATACTCGTCTTGTCTTCCTTTCTCTCTCCCCAGCCTTGCCCTCCCCCATCTCCATGCCCTCTCCTCGAGACCCTCGTTTCTTTTAGGACCTGCAGGCAGGTTCAAGTGGCGCCCAACGTCGGGCTCGAGGCACGAGGGATCACATGAGAGACCGTCGGTGAAAGAGGACCCGGGTCGACTTCTCCCTCAGCGAGGCTAGACTGATAGCGCTCGCGTGATCCGTGCAAACGGCCACCTTACGCTCGCCAGAATCACGGTAAGACGGCATCCACTTCCCTTCTCCTAATTATGGGGCAAGCGCTAAGTGAACATGAGATGTTTGTGTCAGGGCTCAGCGACGCCCTCAGGGTGAGAGGAATTAAGGTTTCTACAAAGGATTTGTTATGTTACTTTCAGTTTGTCCAAAAGATTTGCCCGTGGTTTCCTTTAGAGGGTTCCATTGATATACAGGTTTGGAAAAGAGTGGGCATAGCCATGCAGGATTTTTATAGAGTTTTTGGTCCAGAAAAAGTCCCTGTTACTGCTTTTGCTTACTGGACGCTAATTTCTGAGCTCTTAACACAAAAGGGCTTAGATCTTCATCTCTCCTCTGTCGTACGAGCTGGAGAGGAGGCTTTGCAAGCCTCGTGTAGAAATTCACTTTGCCAACCCCCTGAGCCCCCAGATCTCTTTCAACCCCCGTCCAGTTCCATTCCTCCTCATATTTCCCCATGTCCTAGTGCCCCTCCAGCCCCGTCAGAGAGCGTTATCCTAGATATTGAGGAGAGTCCCACTGATTCGCCTCCTCAGTACCCTTCCGTTTATCCTTGCTTAGATGAAATTAAAGAGGAAAATTGGAAAGAGTTAGAAAATCAAGCTGCTCAATATCATAGTCCACTTT
>RJWM01026282.1:0-28383 GCA_004363535.1 Dasyprocta punctata | reverse complement strand
CATTTTAAATTTGCTTTAAAAATACAGCAAAGATTATAAGTATAATGATTTTTTTAAACCTTATTTTTTATCACAGCTTCCCTATTACATTTACATAATTTAGAGTTAGGTGATTTTTTTTCAGGCACCAAATTTATCACTTCCAATCTGCAATCTGGAAATCAAAAGTGTTCTTTTGGCAGGTTCTAACTTCATAAGCGATTAAATATTTGAAATGTAAACTTAGCTTAAAATTGTGTTGACGTGTGAGTTGACCACAGCTGTCCAGTGTCTGCAGCCAACAATACGCGAAGGGAAAGCAATCCAAAATGATTAAAGTGTAAGACAAGCAGAATCTAAATCATCCAGCCCTTATTGAACAGAGAAGTACAATTAAGTAAGTATTTTTGTCTGTCACTCATCTGCAGAAATGCAAAAGTGAGATAAAACAATGATTTTATATCCTCACAAATTACAAATCTCATAAACAGTAATAAAAGCAACTCTGTGACTCATGGAGAGTGTTGGATGTATGTACACATTAACTCATTGAGTGCACATTTATACTGCATTTTGCATAGAAAATCACTAACTTTAAACCTTGAATTGGTCATTAATTTATTTAATTTGTGCAAAAACCAATGATTATTCTTTTGAGGCATTAATACTTTAGATTTTCCATGCATGATTTAATTCAGCCCTTAACACAAACCCAGGAGTTATGTGCTGAGGCATACAAAGTTTAAGTAATACATCCAACTTCCTAGAGTAGTTGCCCATTGGCAACAAAAAGATTAAAAACCCTTAGTAGCAGAACTCTGATTAAAGCCAACACTGTCTCAGTAGGCTGTTCTCAGATAGCAACACTGCTAAAAAACAACACTTTTGATACAATGCTCATTCATTCTTCTCAATGAGTCCAGATCATTTTATTTAAAAGATATCTATAGACCTCCGTATCACCTCCTTATTTAAAGCTAAATACCTCTATAAACTGGGGAAACGGTTTTGTGACTGTAAGCTTATTATTTTAAACATAATACAGGTGTTCCTAGAAAATCTACAGGTGCCAGATGATCCTGAAAGAGACATTCTTTAGATAATTTGTTGCCTAGATACTATTTCTAATTCTCACACCCATAGATGCCAATCTTTCACTCTGGCAGCGGAAACTGAGCCTCTGTCTCCCTTGACAATGTAATTTGGACAGAATAAATGCCTATCTTTATTCTTTTCCTTGCTTGGATAAATTCTTTTTAGTGCAGGTATCATCAGCCCTTGGTACTTGGTCTCACAGTGCAGTTCATGTAATGAATAAATCATAAAGTCAAAATTTGATCCCAAGGAATCTGTCACCAATTCTTCACTGACTGCTTTCCTATGAAGTGGAGACACAAAGGTTAAAATTCTAGGAGGCATTTTAAATAAAAATTGTGTCATTTGCATTGAGGAAGTTTGTATAAATATTGTGTCTATGGCGTATATGCATGTGTGTGTGCGTGTGTTTGGGGTGTGTGTGTGTGTGTGTGTGTGTGTGTGTGTCTTGCTCTGTAGTTGTCCTCAGGCTATCATATTTTGATGAGAAGTCCTTTCCATAGACATCCTAAAGGACAGTCTGTAAAAACTAAATATGTTCTGCTTATGCACCATAGCATGCACTGAGTTTTGCTGCTGATGACGTAATTACACCTCAGGTTGAAAATGAACAACTCTGAGAAGTGTTTTGTCACATGTTGAAATTATTTTTCCATCTGTGATGCTAGTTCTTGCCCCCTAAGACAGGGCCAAATTTTTCTGAGCGAAAAGGTTTCAAGTGTCAGTCACCCTGTAAAGAGGCTGATGCAAAGGTATGACATGAGAAGAAAAAGATTCACTTTCTCTTCCCAGAAATTACACATCTGTAAAGGTTAGTGTCCTCCCAGAAAAAGGGTGATGTTAGGAATATTTCTGGAGCAGGACTTTTTGAATTTCTCAGATGGAGAAATAGAGCAGACACAAAGAATTTCATGACTTTGTGTCAAAATTTAGGCATGTGGATCATTTTTAAGAGTATCTGAGAGTATTTCTTTGTAGGTTACTTATTTGGCCTTGCAACAGGTATAAATGAAGAATTGAAAACAGCACTTTTCTGATCTTTTCCACGCTTAGTGCTCAGGTTCTGTGGAGTCACTCGATCCCATGTCTGCACACATTCCTTGGGCCTCCAGGACTTTATAGATTGCACTCAGTTGCTTAACCTGTTATTTCCAGTCCTATTCTCCTAACCGAGGGCCCAAGCAACATAGCTGGAGAAGGGAAAACAGTATACAGCGTTACCTCGACTGTCAACATCTCTAAACTCGAACTTTCCAATACTTGAACAGCAAAGTCAGTGAAATGTCTGCTTGATGTTCATAATTTTTCTCCATAGTTCAATCAGAAGCCTGACTCTCACTGTGCTTTGTTTGTGTAAAATATCATAACTATGGCTCCAAAGAGAGTCACCAGCCAAGCTAAGAGGAAAACAGTAAGCACTGACAGACTTAAAGAAAGAAATCATTGGGAAGTTTGTTAAAAGCCTGGAAAAGTGAATTTCTAAGTGTATTTGGTTTTCCATTATTTCTTATGGGAAAAGTATGTTTAGATCTTGAACTTGTCAGTGTTCGAATATGAATCGGGAACAAATTGAGTTCAACAAAACAGTCATCACTGTACCGAGGTCTTGGACAGGTTATTTATTAATCTGTTATTTTGAAAAGATTCTCAGAAAAAAAAATCTAAGGAAATATTTTGTGGCAATTGATCTCGAGTCATTACAGCAGTGGTGGCCTCATGACATAAAAGGGTTATATTTTAATAAAACTATCACCAGTGTCTGTAGCTACAGTTTGCTAAGACACATGACATATATATGGATCAAAAACAATAAAACAGATTCAAAAACTTTAAATGATGATCCAAGTGAATAAACAGATTTACTAGTGATGAAGTCATTCAGAAGGCTGACCCATAATCATGTATTGTTATCAAAATTACTTAAACTTGTATCTCTGATGTAATATGAATCTTTGAATTAATAAATGTATCACTGGAGTTTTGTTGATAAGAGTAAAAAATCTGTATCAGCTCTAGGTTTGGGTATCATGTGCTGCCTGGTAGGAAGGAAGGGGAATAGAGCTACCAGCTGAATATGTCAATATTGAAAAGCACTTACAGCACTTTTACTCTTTGTGGAAAAAACTGTAGGAGTCAATTTTATTTTCCAGTGTGCACGGTGTGCCATTTCAGGGTCAATTTTGTATGTTAAAAAGCATTTTAGACTAAATGGCAATCTCCAGCTGGATTTAAAATTATTTATTGAATTCTACCAAATTTTAGCAACAGCACGTTGTGCCCATTGGAGCACTTAGACTCTTGAGTACTTTTAAATGCAGTAAATTTCTCTCCAAATATTTTTCTCTTGGTTGTGCTGTGGGCCTTCAGCCAGAACCTGTGAGCTCTAGATGCAGCTACCTAGCTGATGAGGTAAACCAGGAGAGTCCTGTACCTCTTACTCGGGACCAGAGGATGGAATGGGCCAGTGCGTGTAGTCAGTGATGTTCAAAGGACAGACTGAACTGTTAATGGAAACAGATAAGATTTTAAATCTCAACATTTCATCCTTTGAATTGGGTAGTATTGATCAATCAATTTCAATAGTATGAAATCAGGCTGCTTCATCTGATAAAGAAGGATAATCCCAAACAAATATCTGAGTCTTTTATTAATGCTGCTGTAGAGCGAACAGTCCATAAGTTAAGGGTTTAAAACAATAATTATTTGATTAGCTTACATTCTTCAAGTAAGCCCGGTGACTCCAAAAGTCAAGTTAGCTCCTTTGGGCTGGATGATCTTCAGTGACTCAGCCTTGTGTGTGGCTTCTGCTCGAGTGGATCTGGCAAAGTGGAAATCTTCCTTTCTCTTGGTCTTCATCACCCAAGAACCTAGCTCAGGGCTATGCATAGGATCCTGAAAGAGATTCTCCAAGTGGGAGTGGCCCAGCCTAGTAGTAATACACAAAAAATTTAACAATATACTTATAACAAGGGTCCTTAATACCATTGGTAAAAGCAGGTCATATGGCCAAGAAAAAATTAAGCAAATAGACTTTCTTCAGAGGAACAACTTCAAAGAGTCTGTGTTCATTTTTGTAGTTTTCAATAGAGCATTTTGTAAGATTAGTCAAACTGAATGCAAATCATATACTATACCCATGATACATTGTGTCATATAACAAAAAATAAATATCTGTTACCATTGTTAATGTGGTTTATCAAATATGCCTTTTACCACTCTATGACTTGCCTAATGTTTATTAATAAATGCTGTGCACAATTCTCTTTCAGTTACAATCATTACTGTCCTTTAAATTTCTCATTGTGTTTTATGAGATTTAGAAAGCCATCCCAGCCCCTCTGACTTTATAAAATACTTCTTGTCAAGTTCTCAGTTACATCGTAGCCTCTTACAAACACTTAGGAATAAAACTTCATGCAATCTTATGTCTTAATTTACATAATTCATGGTTTAAAATTTTCAAAACCTTCTCTCCAATTTACTTTATATCATTTTTGAATAAAAAGATAGGTCATTATTTCTCAGTATCTATTATAGGTCATTATTTCTCACTATGTATTATAACTATTACATAGATGTACCTAATTTTTAGGTACAGATGTACCTAATTTTTAGATTATGAACAAGCAAACGAAGTCTACTGTCCAGTCCTGTTTTACAACACTGCTTTTAATGCATGCTAGTCTGGTACATTTAAAGTGGGAGGTGACATGAGTCCCTGAATATTTTTGCTACAGAGCTCTGGGTTACTGTACTGACTCTGTGACTAGTTCTGTGATTGCAAAAAGTTGTTCAGTTTTTCTGAGTTTATTTTTTATTGCCAAGAAGCAAAATAATAATAATACTACTAATAAATACATATATATTCAATAATGCACAAAAAGCCCCTTCCGTGATACAATAACTGATCCCACTATATATTTGTTCTTACCTCACATTTCTAAACATAATTCACAAGGCCACACCTATGTGCAATTGCTCATTTAATTTTCTCTAAATATGCATTTGCCTTTCAAAACCTTCAGGAACTCTCATACCATAAGTTAATAATTATCTCCTCCAAATTATCTTACCATTTTCTGTATCTTTTGAGCCCGAAATATTGTTTTGCATTGAAAGTTTACAGAGTAGTGACTCTGCTAGATCCATGCTATCCGGAACAAAGAATTGAACACCACACACAGCAGTAGAAGTGAAGTCCTAGACAGGGCAGTCGGGAAGGGAGCAGGGCATTGACAAAAGCTCCTGACCCTGAAGAAGCCCCATGTCAGAGTCTCCGCGTGGCTTTGTTACAGGAAAACTGAGTTAGACAAAAATATTATAGGCAGTCAGACAGGGCTAGGCCCTCAAAGGAACGAGTGCAGAAGTTCAGATACCTTGTAACCTCTGAGAAGACAGGCACCTCCTGCTGTGGGCCAGATATCAAGACCAAAAGCAGAACAAATACAACTGCATCCTAAGGGTCAACAGTCCAAATAGTTCTCTATCACCCTGAGGAAGTCAGGAGTCAGCATCTCAACCCCCTACAGGAAGAGTCACTGCTGTTAAGCATCCCCGCTTACTACGTGACTCCTTTCCTCATTTGTCCTTGATTTAACCAATTCTACCTGAGCAATTAGTCTTATTGGTTAACTGTAGTTATGTCCCACCTTATGCCCACCTTGCAGGTTCCCATTTTCCCCACCTTGAACCCGTCTAACTTCATGGTTTTACTCTATAAAAGTCCCTAAAAATGACAGAGTCTTTGGCAACCCACTCGGGCCCCCTTCTGTCCCTCAGACAGAAGCTTTCTTTCTGTCAATAAATATATTCTGCTCTTACCCTCCGTTGTTCCTAAAATTCATTCTTCGATTTTAGAGAACACGAACTCGTGCCAGACATATAGTAGGTTGGGAGTTTCATTCCCCCATATCATTTGGAGGTCTGGGATCATTTTTCCTGTATCAGTTTCACAGGGACTGAGCCACTGTGGATGTTAGCTGCAGTTCTTTCCAGTCTCCTTCTTTCACTGGAAGGCCCTTTTGTCCCTATGAGGACTTCGAGGAACTGTCATGGTGCCCAAAGTCCCCTGAGGGGTCAAAACCACAATGCAAATGAGATTATAAGGAAGTATAATTGAGCTGGAGTCACTTTTGCTTCTTTAGGATATTCTATAGCATATACATTCTCAAGGCATAGCTTAAACCTTCAAAGCAGGTGCTCTTCATTGTTCCTGAAGAGATGATTTCGGGCCCCAGAATTCTATAGCACAGGCGCTCTCTTGCCTTTCTTAGCTGTGGTCTCTGTGGGCTTTGGAGAGCCAGCTTCCTCTTTTTCCCTCTGCCCTTGTCTCACTCCTTCCAAGAATTTCTCCTCTCTACCTCCTGCCTCATAGGCACAGAACGTTCTGATAATCTGCTTGCTCGTATAATTATGCTATCTCTGTACTCTGACATTTACAAAGGAAGTTAATTCAGGTTGTGATTCATGCTTATCTAGAAACTGATATAGACTAGAAGCAGTTCTGGAATTGAGAAATAAGCACAATTAACTATCCCATCAAAGCAAAGAGAACACCAGAAAATAGAATTCTATAAATTAATAAAACCTTGCAAAACTTTGATGAGATTTTAGTTAAGAAATATGGTTAAATTTTAGTAGACACAATACATATTTTGGTGTTTTAACTTGCCCAAATGCCAGCTCCCTGTCCTTACCTCTGGAGTGGCTTTGAAAGCCAGTTTTGACAGTCCTACTGGCTGACAAAACAGTACACTGGAAGTAGAAGGGCAGAAGTGACAAAGAACACTTCCAGAAGCCACATCACTAAAGAATCACCACTACTAAACCTGAATATATTCTTCCTGTAATAATGCAAGTCATGGGACTTATCTTTATCTACCCCAGCTTACTGTTCAGCATGTAGTCCTATCCCCAGGAGATTTGTGGAAAACGACAAATGGAAATCATTTCATTACGGATCAACACAAGTTGGGACAGCCAAAATGCTGCTCAAAAATCTTAAAAACAAACCCTAAATAAAGAGATGTTCATGGCAGGTTGGCATAGTCCTAACACAGTCCTGGGACTAGAGACTGTTCACAAGCACATGACTTTGAAGACCCTGGAAGATTATAGAAGGCCCTACTCTCTCAGTATTGGGTGACTGATCTTTGGTTAACTTGCAGCTCTGCACAGAATAAAGGGTAAGTTAGGAGAGGGTTGTAAATTGCCAACCTGTTGAAGGCATGCCCCAAGACAAAAGCAGCCACCTAGCAAGGACTTGATGGTTCACTGGCTCAAGAAATTTAAGGATGCCATTGTGGAATCATTAAATGACAACTAAGGTAACGATTAGGCAAGAAAATAATTTGGATGGAAGAAACAAAACTTTCTGTTTCTGTCTAAAGATGATGTGATATACAGAAAATCTTAATGAGTTTACAAAAATAATGTTAGAAAAACACTATTAGATATAACAGGATAAGCTAGTTTAATAATGCTGCATTATACAACATTGATCTCAAGAAATCAATCACGGTTTTATACATTAAATTGAGCAGAAATGTAAGAAAACAATTCAGAGGGAATAAAAGGAATAGGAAAACAATTCTACTTTTTTTTTTCTTTTTATTTAAGAGAAAATAGATACAGAAGCTAGAAATAAAAGTCAAAAAAGACAGACAAACAACAACAACAGATCTGATATGATAACATTGTAGGTTTACACACTGAGGTGGTTGAAGTTTGGCAGTAGTTACAATAACAATTCTACTTTTAATAAAATCAAATTAAAATAGATATTTGGGAATAATCACAAGAAAATTAGTTCAAAATTGTCCACTGAAAATGGCAAACATTGGCTGAAAGAAATTAAAGAAGATGTGCTAAGTGGATGGCATTTTAGGAAGCAGTATTGTTAACATGGCAATATTGTCCAAATAGATGTACAAATTAATATCACCTTTGTCAAAATCTAGGTTTAGAATATTGCAGAAATTTTCAAGTTTCTCTAAAATTCACATGGAAATCTGAGGAAACTAGAAAGGCTAATATAAGAGGAAGACTAGGAAAAGACATAAATCTCAGTTTCAAAATTTATTATTATTAAGCTATGGCCATCAAGACACTAAGATATTAGCATGAGGATAAAAATATAGATGCATGGAATAAAGTTAAGAACACAGCTAAAAATCTTTATCTTTTCAGTCAATATTTTTTTTCAGCAAGGGATCCAAAACCATTCAGTGGAGAATTATCTTTTCACCAATTGTTTTTGGGATAATTGTAAGTCTATTTACAATAGAGAAATATTTAGTTAGACCCTCAGCTCATTCCCTAAATAAAAACAATGAAAGAGTATCATATACCTAAATATTAAGCTCTACATGTTTGTTATATTAAAACTACACATATACAACACATGCACAAGCAACAGAAATATACAATAAATGAGACTTTCTGAAAAATAAAACCTTTAGTGTAAAGGGAAACATGTATAAAGGCAGTGCATGAATGGGAGACTGTTTGCAAATCACATTATTCTCATGATCTTATATCTAGAACATATAAAGTCGTCTTCTACTTTTCAATAACAAAACAAATTACTTAATTAAAAAATGAATGAGGATTTCAAAAGGAGTTCTCTAAAGATATATAAATAGCGAATATACACAAGAAAGTATGTTCAACATCATTAGCTATTAAAAATGCAAATAAAAATCGCTGAAAACTACCACTTCAAGCACATCAGGATGCCTCTAATTAGAAAGACAGAGAATAAAATGTTTTGGTAAAAATGTTGCAAATCAGATCTTTCAAACACTTGGTCTCAATAGAAAATGGTTCAGTCACTTTGAAAATGAATTTGGCAGTCACTCAATAGAATAAACATAGATAGGAGCTCCACTTCAGAAAAAAAGCATAACTTGTGCTCACCCCAAAAATATTTTATAGCAATGTTTATAAATGCATAATTCATAGTAGACAAAAGTGGCAACAATCCAAACCTTCTATCAACTAACGGATGAAAAAAAACTAAGTTCTTCTGCAACAAAAATGAAGAACTACAAATACAGCTGTAACATATGTGAAAACATTGTGTTTAATGAAAACATGCAGTCCCAAGGGTCACATATCACATCGTTTCATTCACAGGAAACAGTGAACACATTCACTTTCACTGATACTAAAACCATCTCTGGGGTTGGAGGAAATGAGACTGAATGGACACAAAGCATCTTTTTGGAGTGATGATTAGCTCAATTTGGATATTCACAGAAGTTGCATGCTCTGTGAATATCCTTGAAACCACTCAATTTTCACCCTTAAGGTAAATTTTATAGTATTTCAATCATGTATCAATAAAGTCCTCATAAAAAATAGCATAATTGTTCATCTCCTGTTCACTCCACTCTGGCCTATTTCACTCCTAAAGATATATTATTTTATATATACCAAGAATCTTTTTACACATATTTACATTCATAAGACTAACTGTATGTCCAAAGCATCTCAGTTTCTTTAATACTTAATTGTTTTGTATTGGTGGACGGTTATACCAACTGTAAATGCTTCTGGAAGCTATTTCTACATCACTTTAAGTCACAATGAATAATAACATTGAGCCTAAATTTTTGCAGACATACTTAAATGTTCTTTTATTTATTATTATTTCTTGTATTTTAAAGAGTATATGACAGAATAAAACCAATCCAAACAAACCAGTGTAAGAGATACAGGACTTCAAAACACTATGAAATCAACAGTAGTTACCATAATGCCCTTTGATGTCTTCAAAATAGCTGCAGATAACTTCGGACATAGTATAAATCAAACAGAACAGAACAGAACACAAACAATAAAAACAAAACAATGAATGTGATAAAGGACTTCAAAGCAAGCCAATAGTAAATCCAAAATTGCTACCATAATATGTCTTGCTATCCTTGAACTAGCTTCTCCTGCCACGGGATTTAACATAATCAAACGAAACAAAAAAGAATAAAACCCAACCCAACAAAACAATGGAAATGACATAGGACCTCAAAACAAGATCATAGAAAATCAACAACAGCTGTAATCCTCAGAAGGAGATTCCCCCTAGATTACACATTGCTCAGTGATATCCTCTGAACCTGTGGTCAGATCACTGGCCCTATATTTGTAATGTTAGTGAAACACCAAAGCACCACAGGCATCCAATTGCATTTCACCTCGATAACTATCATCACAGCCTGTGCTTCTCTGGATAAGCTGGTCACTTGGGGAGGACGGGGGATGGTGCTTCTTGTTTGCCAGTCTGTGTGCCAAAAGTGACTGGGGTCTGGTTGTTCCCAGTCTGCTGGGGGCCAGCACACTGCACCCATTCCCAGACTAGGCTTGTTTGCTGCTGCAGCCATTTCTCTAACCCTGGTCCATGAATGGTTCTGATGCTCGAGAGAGGCTTAGATCTAGTTGTTCCCAGACCACTGGAGGTAAATATTCTTAAAGAAAAGGCATTTATAATTTGAAAATTACTTTTAATGAAGATTTAATGCAGAGACTTTCCTTTCCTTAATTTCTGTGATTTTTTCAATATTTTTTCTTTTGAAGAAGTGTTTACATTAGGAAACACGAATACCAAGTAGGTATTTAGGAACTTTCTAAGTAAAGACCATAAATTACATTTTCAGAATTTTGAGAACTCTAATCATTGAAAATATTAGTTTATGTCATGATCTCAGTTATTGTAGATGAACATCTTTTGTTTCACATGAAAACCTCCTCAAACTGTAAGTTGCAAAAGAAAACTATTTGACCGTTCATCCCAAAATGATAATCTCTCTTTTTTATTTTATGTAAAAGTAAAACAAAATTTCATTTAAAAAATGAGTAAAGTTAATACACCATGTATCATTATCTTCTAAGTAGTTACTTGGAGTACAAGACACAAACCTAAAGGATTCTTACGGAAAAGAAACAGATAACAACGTAAAACTTTCTTTTCGATGAATTTGAAGAAATTAGTATTGTATTCTTGAGTTGGATGCAATGCCCTCTTCCTGCATGATCTCATTCTATTTCATACACATAAACCTGAGGTTTAGATGTTTATTTCTAAATTTTGGCTTCAGCATAGGCATCTCTGCTAACCTGCAGACTTGCCTAACTATGCCACAGTTTTATCTGTGTGCGTGCGTGTATTTGTGTGGTACTGTGGGCTGAGCTACACGCCCAGCCATTTGGTTAAATTTTGTTTTGAGACAGGATCCCATATAGTTGCAAAGTTCTGCAAAGTGAACTCCAGCTACTTGCAATTTTCCTTCCTCAGACTCCGAAGTGTAGTATTTTTGAGTCACAGTATAAGTTAACTAAAATACAAACAGATAAAAGACCCCCAAAAGGTCCCATCTTAATTCCCATTATGGTCTAGCCTAATAAAGGGCTCAGCAAATAGACTATATTACATAATATGCCAGGTAGAAAAAGAAAAAAGAAAAAAGAGTGGAATGAAATTTGCCTGAGGAATCTTCCCTGCAAATTCCTTCATCTGAGTGATTTAAATAATTTCTAAGTTTTAATACTATCCCAATACTATCTAAAGTGGTATTTCCTAATCTTTGCTTAGAATCACGCCTGCCATTTCAACTTTTGCAAACCTCAGAACTTAATTTGTGAATTTTGCCAATGGCTGCTCTGCACCTGGATTCTCCTACTGCAGCCAGGAGAGGAGTTGAAAGGACGCATCTTGGCAGGGCTTGGTCGGCTTGGCGCGAGCTCCAATGGTCTTCACTATCATATTTTATTGCATATAGAAATGTTTGTTCTTCTCTCTCTTTTGTGAGCCAATTACTGAATTTCTAAGCATTGATACTGACACTAGATGCTTTCAAACACTGCATATATATTTTAATGGTTGAATAATAACCACCTAATGAGGAATATAGATTAGCAAGATTCTGGATATAGTATTATTCTTCAAGTGACACAGATTTATAAACATGACACCAGAATTCATCCAGTAAATTCCTGTGAAATTCCACTGCACTGGTGAATTTCTCTGTGTTGTGCACATTGGAAAATAAATAAACAAAAATATCGAATCTCTTTCTTTGAGAGAATGGAAATTTTCATAATTCACTACATCGACTGAATCATCTCTTGGATGTTTAACACTTTAGATTCCTTATGACGCTCTCATATTCAGTCTTTCATAAGGCTTTTACAGCAAATTAGTGAGGGAGGAAAACTGTAATTATTTCCCTTATTAGAAAGAAATGGCTTACTGAGGATATAAAATAACACATGCAAGCTTACAAACTATGAGAATATTGTATTGCTGTGGAAATTGGCTGGCTCTTTTTCTGCTAGACAAGATTCATTTTAAAGAAGAAAATCTGTTTTCATGTGACACTTTAAATGTCTGCATGGTCCAAACAAGATTCCACTGCTAACAAAGAAAAACAATGACAAAATCATCCTCTCTTTTGTATAAGTTCTATCTTCCATTTCTAATTTGATCGGGATTACATTTGTCTCCTACCCTAATAGCTATTTTTATGTTTCCCATCAGCAGTAAACACAGATAAATACCATACATATTCAAACTGAGGAGCTACATATTAAAATACAAGTTCACCCATCTCTTATGTAATCTTAAATAAATGATACGCCTTCTCTTTTCATTGATACATATATTTTGGAAAGATCATGATATCCATGGGAAATGTTGTGATTTCATGTGAGTCACCTAGTAAATCTTGGTTATTTGATTCAGATTTTCACTAATCTCATTTGTTTCCTTGCCTTCCCTTTCAGTTTAAACATACATTATGTTTATTTTTGTATTTTGAGGTCTACAGATATTTACTGTGTATGAAAGAAGGACTTTTCTGGACATTAGAGGGGCACTATTTTATTAAAATAATTTTCATGATAATGTATGAAATTCAATTAAAGACAAAGCAATAAAAATATACACTTAATACGAAAAATTACAGAAGTTCCAATCTTACTACTTCTGCATGGTTGAAAATAAGCCTAACAATTAGAAATGTAAGTATCACAAATCAGTGTCACAAAGCTGATTGGCACACAAAGGATTTAAACATGAGGATAATCCTTACATGATCGGAAGGTGGTAGAAATGTTGAGTTGGTTTTGTATTGCTTCTCAACCATCTGTACCAATTTCCTTGAGAAAACACGGTCATCCTCTAGACTCTATATATATGTTCTGAAACTAAAAGTCTGATTCTAGACACAGATCACTACAAGAGTTTGCCAGTGCTCATTTGATGAAGAGTCAAGAGGATTGGGGAAATTCAGTAATAGTCCTTAAAAAAAAAAAAATCTCATACTCTCCTGGTTACCATTCCTCAAAACAAGATGAAACGAAACAAAACAAAACAAGTCATGCACTAGAAATGGAGAATGCTCCCTAAACCCAGTGCCAGGGGTTGATCCCAGTGCCTTCATACTGAGCAGTACCCTCAGCCATGTTTCATGCTTTTGTTTTTGTTTTTCTTTGTTCATTTACCTTGAGACAAGGTATGCCAAGTTGCTAAATTGTCCAGGCTGGGCTCAAAGTTGTAGTCCTCCTACCACAGCCTCTCAGAATATTGGGAAAACAGGCATATGCTGCCATGCCTAACTTGGTTGATTCTTAATACAGTAAATATTAAGGTAAGATTTCCACTGATGTGCAAGTTAGGGAAGCAAAACACTCCCAAAGATGATGCTCACTGGGAGGAAATACGTAAAGCAGGAGGAGGTGTCTACACCCTGCCTTCTTCTTAGCAGTCTTTGGCTGCTCTAGAAATGCCTGTGGAAATCACAGTGCCCACTGTGAAACTCATCTCAATTCCTGCCTCAGATAGGGGGAGGCTCAGATCTGCTAAATTGTCTCAAAGCAATGTTCCTAGATGATTCCCCGTGCAGATTCACTGGGATTGGATTGTCACGGTTTTCATTTTTAATGATGATTACTGATTGCTCTGTATTTAAATTTCCTGCTTTAATTACAAAAGATATTTTAAATTAAAAATGTCTCTCTGATGTTAACGAGATCCAATTCTATTATTACAATATTTTGTATTTGGTGACTCTTTTATTTGTAGTAAAAATGTCAAAAAATTCTATAGACGATTCCTTAGCTATGCATAGTAACCAAATATAAATAATTTTAGAAGAATATCTATGAAATCTTTCTAATTTATGGACTTTTCATATAGGAGTGCCTGTTTCACCAATAAATGTTATTTTCAGGAGACATAGGTAAAGAACAGAAATTGAATAAATGAAATGTTATAGTTATTCTGTGCCATTCATTAAACATGGCCTTAGTACATTGCTTCTTATTAAGAAATTCACACACAAATCCATTAACAAATGAAACAGCTCCAGGGTTTAATGCAAGTTAAGCAAATTAATTTCAAGCCACAAAACTCCAGTGAACTTAATATTGATTGAGGTTGCATGAGCAACTCACCGTAATAATACCAAAAATAAATTAGACATGCCCCCTGATTCATTTGGAGGTATTATTATACCTGGATGAAGAGAAATTGGTGAACTACGCAAGTTTAGTAAAAGAATTGTTGTAAAGTTAAATAGTGTCAATAACCACTTATTGTTGGCCAGGAATGGGAGGAAACTTTGGATATCATCTACTCCGTGGAGGTTGAAGACGAGGAAAGGTGGTTCTGAATGATGCTCACCATGTAAAATGGTAATTCTGTTACCCATGGGAAGTTCTCTCTGACCTCCTCCAGGTAGATTTTGTTAATATGTGGTTCATATCGCGTGCATCCCTGAGTCTCTGGCCAGCTGTGTGTCTCTCTCATGAGCAGTTGCCACTCCATCCAAAAGTGCACAGCGAGGCAGAACCAACTCCAGGCCAGCTGCTCGGGCCCTCAGACCAGACTTGCAAGGGATATAGACTAAGGTGTCCTGTCCTCCTCAGGCAGTGGGACTGGAGAGTGTGGTGGTGGTGGGGGGAGTGGCTGTTTTTCTTAATGATATTTGTGCAACTTTTTACTCTTTCAATCACATAGTGCTTTATGACCTTGTTGAAAGAAATATTCATTTAAAAATCAAAAAATTTTTAATTATTCAAATATTTTTTGTAACATAGCTATAAAGGTTTCATCCTTACTCTCAACCTACTTTGGCATACAAGTCTCAGAGATGCAAGGGAAGTTTTTTTCATTAAAATGATTTACTGAGATTAGTGAACACTGTATGTATTCGTGTTGCAATTCAACAGCGCAAGCAACCTGAGAGTGAAGAGAACACAGTGATACAATAGAGATTCTAGATGGAAAAAGACAAAGGTTGAATTGTTTCTCTGTCAGTTATGAGTGGTGTGATCCTGGGAAAATTACCCAAACTATCTGTCACTCGGTTTGATTATTTTGTATAAACTAGAATATAGTATCTGCTTCAAAAGACTAAGAACTGAATTAAAATTTTTAAATCCTAAAGTTTACCTGCTATATGATGTAATATTTCATCGAGAGCTACTTTTTCTTTAACATACGCTTATTGTTAATTACTATTATTTTCATTTCTTCTGACTATCCTTACGATACACTTTTGAAGTGGTATTAAGGTATTTACTTAGTTCTATGTGAATTTTTGCTTAAATTTAATTTTTGAGCTTTGGTAACCATTATATATTAATGAAGTGTTATCTTAGTCCAAATTTGAGCAAATCTCTTCAAAAAGTACCTTAAGTTTGAACAATTATATTCCTTGTCTTTCTACAGAAAGTCTATTGTGTTCTTCCCCATGTACATAAATCATACATAAAATTTTATGTGCAAAAGACTGTGTCTAGTTTCTTTTATGTATCTAGAGTAACTAACAATAATAAGGGGAAAAGGTGATTCACAGAAAAAATACCATACACTAAAATTCCAATAGAAACTTCTGGGAGAAGCAGGAATTCTAGATAAAATATTGTATTACATATCCTAGTAGAAATTCTGTCTGTTGGTGTGATTCTTACCTTTAATTCATATTGGACTCACTTTGATAATACCGATGTCTCCTGCTCCTTCATCTGGAGTTTCAGGTTCAATCTGCCTGGGAAGCTTAGGGAGGGACAGGGGTCTTGGGGTGCTCCAGTGTTTTTTTTTTTTCTGATTGTAATTTGTATCCAACCCCGAGGCCATTGGTGTTCATCTTAGAAGTGTATATCATCAAAAAATATTAAAGACTCAGGAATGAAAATTCCAAAAGCTTCAGATTCCAAAATATCATGACTTTCATTTATTGACAGTCCAATCATCTCACAGGGGAGACGGCATGAAGAAATCAAGTACAAAATATGGTCATGCATGGGAACAAGGTTATGTTAGGAGCTCTAGGAAACACTGATCAGTTTTGTTGTTAGCATAGTAAAGGGAGAATTTACCATGAATGTAACAACTTCAACAGAGAATTATTTTTTGAATAATGATTTGGTTGCTGCATTTTTTGGGTTTTGTTTTAAATAATACATATTTGTTTCTTTTGAAAAGTTATTTTGAAAAGTTAAGAATTAAAGGTAAAATGAAAGATTTCTTATATATGAACTTTTTGAGAAATAAAACAACTCTAAAATTCTGTTAATATTATTCTAATTCTTTTCTCCAAATATATAAACAGACAGAGGTGTTTGTAAATGTAGAATGTATTATACATGTTTTACATGTCTCAGCTTAAATTATTCCCATACTGTGAATGAATATAAAAATGTTTATTCTATATTTATACTCATTAAATATTTATCCCAAAACTTTATTACTTATTTCCCTTACACACTTTGTTTTCAAATTATTTCCAAGTGTGTCTTTCTATCTGAACTATAGCCATGAAACTCATTGCCTGTGGACCTCTGGACATTACATGCTGCTTGCTAACATTTTATTACATCTGGAGAAAATAACAGTTTTTTATTTTTTATTTTGGTTTTGGAGTTGGGTCATCTTTTTCTTTTTGTTTTTAGATTAAGTTTACTGGTACATTTTAGGTACACATAATGATCGCATTCATCTTAAGGAATTTGTACCTGTACATAACATAACTTGATTCTTTTCTCCCCCATTCCTCTACCCTGTCTGCAGCCCCTCTTGCCCTCCTTACTTATGAAAGCTTTATTTCTATTTTTTGTTCTTTCCTCATTATTTCTTCTTTTCCATTTCTTCCTTTCCCCCTCTCACCTCCCTGATTCCCCTCCCCATTTGAATATTTTTTTTCCTATTTCACAATATTTATTTTACATTTTGTTCCTTATTTACACTTTTGGTTTCTCACACAGGAGAAATAATGTAGCATTTACACATGTGTGTACAATTTATTTCACCAAAGAGTATGGTCTCTAGGTGCATCCTTTTACCTAGAAATGTCTCAAGTTTATCATTCTTTATGGCTGTGTAGTATTCCACTGTATACAAAAACCACATCTTCTTTATCTATTCCTTGGTTAATTAGTATTTGCATTGTTTCCAAGATTTGGGTGTCACAAGCCGTGTTGCTATAAACTTGGGTGTGCATATATGACTATGGTATGATGCTTTTTAATTCTTTTGGTAAGATAGCTGGGTCAAATAGGACCTTTAATCCTACCATTTTGAGTAATCTCCACACTGATTACCACAGTGGTTGCATCAGTATACACTACCACCAACATTAGAAAAGGGTTCCTTTTTCCCCACAACCCTGCCATCATTTGTTATTGGTTGATTTCTTGATGATAGCCATTCTTTCTGGAGTGAGATGGAGTCTCAGTGTTGTTTTAATTTGCAACTCATGAATGACCAGTGCTCTTGAATTTTTTTTCATATATTTATTTGTTGTTTGTATTTCTTCATCCGAGATTCAGATGCCCAGTTTTGCATTAGGACTTTAAATTTGAGGGATCTGGATTTTTTGTTTTTTGTTTTGTGTGTGTGTGTGTTTTTTTTTTTTTTGTTTTGTTTTTTTAGTTCTTTATATATTCTTGATACTAGTCTTTTTCTGAGAAACAGTAAGCAAAATTGTTATCCTATATTGTGGGTTGTATCTTAACTCTGTTGGTCGTTTCTCTTACTGTGCAAAAACCTTTTACTATGATGATATCTCAGTTGTTGAATGTAGTTACCTGTTTGTCTCTCTTAATCAGTCTTGGCTTGAAATACATGTTTCAAATGGAATAGGTATCACTACTTCTTTCTGTGTTCTTGTTACATGTAATATTGTTTTCTATCCTTTGACTTTCAGTCTATAAATTTTTTTAGAATTAAATATGTTTTTTGTGTGTAGCATACTGTTGGATCTTGCTGCTCCATCAATTCTGTCAATCTGCTTCTTTTGATTAGTGAATCGAGGCCATTAACATGGAAAGGATATAACTGATGTGTATTGAATTAAGTTTGCCATGTTGTTTTCCTGCTGTTGGCTCCCTTTATTTCCCTCTGTTTAACTGCTTGGATTGCCTGGTGGATTCATTTTATTGGAGTTCATGGAGTTTTAGGCCTTGTTATTTCTTTCTAGAATACCCTTCAGAATTTTTTTGTTTTGAACAATGGGGATCAAACTCATTTGCCAGACAAGTATTTACACAACTGAGCTAAATTCCCGACCCCTTCGGAAAATTTTGGAGTGCTGGTTTAGTAGTTACGAATTTTCTCAGGTGTTCTTTGTCATGGAAGTGTCTTATTTCTCCATCAGTTTTGAAAGGTAGTTTTATGGTGTACCACATTCTCTGTTGGAGCTGAGTTTCTTCTATGGTTTTAAAAACTTTACTCCAAGCTCTTGGCGATGTGAGAGACCAGATAGAAAGATTAAAGCTTAACCTGCCTCTCTGTGAAAGGTAGAAGAGTGCATGCTGACAGGATGCAAAGAAAAGTAAAAACAGCTGAGATCTTGTTATCAGAACAAGTACCTTTCATAGTGGGTGTTGTGATTGATATATTGTATCAACTTGAGAAGTTTAGAAGTTTTACTGAGAGACTCAGCAGGGAGTCAGGGTCCTTACTTTGTAAATATCCTCATCCTGTGCAAGAGGAGGGCACTGAGATTTTGTGAGTGCTACACCTGCCCTGGGGAGGGAGAGGTTGGCCTGCACACAATATAAAGGAGGAAAAGAGGCTTGCACTTCTTCTTTTGCTCTGGCTGCTCCCTTGAAGTGTTACCCCTGTGCCATGACACCTTGTCTTGGAGCCAGCTGATTAGGGGCTGAAATCTCCAAAAACTGTAAGCTAAATAAACTTTTCCTTCCTTAATTTTGGGTGTCAGGCGTTTCTTCTCAGCAACAAGAGAAAAGTAATGGAGACAGTGGGAGACAGATGAATTCTGCTTACTGAGTGCTTGTGCCTGCACCTGAGTGAATAAAACCAAGGTGCATCAATCACTTGGTGTTTTTTGTTGAAGGGAGACAAGAGCCCCCTGGCCCTCCACATTTTAACCTAATTGTGAGTCTCTTTGTGTTTCATCTTTGTCACCTGTTGGTCAGGTACAAAGCTTATAGGTTGGCCCCCTATGGAATAGTAGTGGATAATCCCAGTACTTGTGCACCTTTAGTTTCACTGAAGGCTGTGAGGCTGGAACCTGACTTGTTCAGCCTGCTGCAGTCCCGTCCGTTTGAACATGTCTCCTGCTGGCTTAAAGCCAGCTTGCTACCATCTTGAACTTGGCTCCCTGAGAACCACTGGATGGAGCTCACAGCTGTCCTGAGTTCTGAACTCAGTTGGCCCCTCTCCAAGATGGCTCCCAGCCAATCACTCTCTCTTGGGTGCATGTGAACCTGAATAACTCAACAGCCACTGCAGTCCACTGCATCCACTGCTCAGTTTCACTGGTGAGATCATCTGCAGAGGCCTCTGGAGTCACCAACAGTCATGATGCCTCTGCAGGTTCAAGCCACCCCTCCCACACAGTGAGTCCAGGCTCAGGAAGAAAGCACTGCTTACCTCTTCTTTATTCTTCATTGGAGTCTCTCTCTTTACTCTCCCTGTGGGCTTCAATTCTTATTTGAGATCCTTCCTGAATTCTGGGGACCCATTTCCCTCCTTCTTTCCTTCCTCACATTGCTATATTCTAGCTTCTGGACAACAATCTCAGAGAGGCTCTTTCTCTGCTGCTCACCACTCTGCCATCTTCCCAGAACACTGAGAAGACATCAGTTTACTTCCTACACATACAAACTACTGTGTTGTACAGACATTATTACAAACATTATCACTTAAAAAACAATGAAGTATTCAAATGTTTAAATCTCCCCCTTTGTGTTGGAGTAAGGAAACTACTTAAAATATTAATCATATTTTGTGAAATAATCATATATATAATGACATGTTAATTCATTTATCATGAAAAAATTATAAGAATATGTAGATAAATTTCTACTCTTGTATTATTGTTTACATTGTAGAGATGAAGATGCATATATATGCACTTATTTCTTTTCATACCTACATGTGTATACGCAAACACAAATATGAACATATTTTACTGTCTAATCACATTGCATAAAGGTTTCTCTTTATTTTCTGGACACAGTATGTATGTGAGGACAACTGCGTGTTTCAATATGAGGTATGATAAATATATGATGAATGTTTAAATTTTAAAAACAGATCTTACAGTAAAGGATATATTGCTATTAATTTCCTTCCAATCCTTCCTTAGCCCATCATTCTTGTCACTTTCAGTAGGAGCTCTGGAGTCTACTTTCCTGAGTGTGTTTAGTTGCACTACCCTGACTACCTCAGTGTCTTGAATAGATTCATAATATTTATTTTTCGTGTTCACTTTGATTTTGGGAAAGACCCTGAAGTTGCACAATGACAGATCCCATTAACATGGTGGATCAAGACAGAGTACAATGTCTTTGTTGGACAGAAATTCCCATAAACAGTTTGAATCAGTTAAGCCACAATGTCCTAAAGGTAGTACCAATCCTAACTTAGGAAATTCTAGCAGTAACCCGACTCTAGCTCATGAAAGCAGACATGTACAACTGCTTCAGTCAGTGCCAAGAGCACTAGAAATTATATTTTAAGTGAAAGGAAGTCTTTTGAGAAAAATTAATGGTAAAGTGACCTCTTCTGTAATAATTTTTATTTTTATTTGAACATTCACTGTAAATTTTGGTCACATAGTGTGTAAGGAATTCTACTGATAGCTGAGCCTTTAGAAAACCATTTCAATACACTTTTCATGAAGAGAGAGGAAGGAAAGCTTTTTAAAGTGTTGAGAATAAAGAAAAAATCTTTTTAGATAAAATGTCAATACACAGGAAGGTTATAACATAAGAAACAAAATTGTATGTTGACAGAATAAGGATCCATACCATTAAATGAAGGACAATCAAACTATGAAAGGTATAATATTGGACAGTATGGATATTGTTACAATGAGGAATCTTGATTTTTTTAAACAATGTCAGAAAAATTATAAGTTTTCAAGAAATATTTCAAATAATTAAGTTTGTACTTTTATTTAAAGAGAAAGATCAATTGATCAAATACCATCTACTAAATAATAGATCTTTATTACATGCTATAGCTATGAAGATATGTTAAATCGTTTCTTCCTTCTGGTGTAATATTGTAGGAGATTATTCTACACTTTAACTGTGATAACTGAATTGAATACTCCTCATATAAATACCTCATGCAGTTTGAAAGGAGCTGGGGATGTCCTAATAAACAAGGTAGACAAGATCTTCATCATTCCATGAATTATATTAGAATGAGACAGACTGACATAAAGACCTAAACAAATGAACAGCATAGTTACAAATTCTGGTATATTTTGAGGCAAACATATAGGGTGATAGAGTATATGGTGTTATTATAAAGCAGTCCTCAATTTTCAGATTTCTAATTTGTTTGGATTTTAGTTACACTGTTTAAATAGGACCAGAATCCTCATTTCAGGCTTCAGATCTGTTGTTGTGGTAGATAGAAAAATTATATGAAGTAAAATCTCCTCTGCTAACCCTCCAAAGCATGTATCTAAATATAAATGACAGATGTGCATCATAATCCATGGCACTGAAATAGCCTTAATTGGAGTGACAGGAAAACACCTGAGTGTAGAAATATGGATGCTGAATTGTCTGAAGAAAATTGGTGAAGGCAAAATTACTCACATACAGAGCAGGAATTATGACAAAAAAGACAGAGACTTCCCAGAGGAAGTGATGCAAACAAAAAGTTTAAATTAGAAAAAGTATCTTACGTTTCCAAGGTATAGTATATAGATTTGCTCTGTTTTATGAATTATGAAAAAGGAACAAAAGAACACTGATCCAACTACTTCTGGTATTTTTAGAGGAAACACTTTTTAATTTTTTTAAATATTTTAAGTGATAGTGTATTAGGTAAATATATTTTTTCATAATTTTTTTATTTCTCTGTGTGTGTAGAATTGACAGAAGGGGAACTTTTAATGTCTATACAAGTTCTTTTCAAAAATCATGAAACAGTTGCAAATTTTCTATTAATTTTTAATGTTTTGTCTTTTGGAAAGCAAAGAAGGTGAATTACATGATCATAGGAAGCAAGGACTGATTGTACACTTGAGTTTTTTGTAGTCCCTCTCATTTGAAAATAATTTATAAACTCTAGAAAGAAAGATTGTCATCTATTGGTTCATTAATGAATTCCAAGGACTGATATTTCTGGCATATATTTTGTTATTTTTTTTTTTTAATAAATGAGGGAGAGAGAAAAGGGAAAAAAGACACGTGGTAGTTTAAAATTAATCAGATGATGTGGGTCCTTGCCAAATCTGGATTTTAGTTGAATGAATGGGAAGCCAATGAAGGGATTTAGGCAGGAGATTAAAATAATCTGATTGATGTTGAAAGAGACAATTTTGGCTTTTCTTTGGATAATCAAGGAAATGTGAAGGAAAGTGGAAGAAGAAGAGATTATCGCAGTGACCCAAGGAGACAGCAGTGGTTTGACTCAGAAATAGAAGAGTGAAGGAGAGAGGATTTTGTGGAAATTTCCAAGAGACTTCTGCAGACATTGACTGTGCAAGCCCAGCAGAAGAAGAATCAGTGAATCTTGGAAATAAAAAGATTGAGAGAAGTGAAGTGGATGAAAATGTCACTTTTATCCATGTAAATCTGGAAGTAGGTGTAAGACATTCAAATGGAGATATCAGCTATGACATTGTTGACTCAGATACCAAATCATTCAAGAAATATGAAGTCAGAATAATGTATTCAATTTTTTAGGTCAAAAATTGTATTTGAAGTTGACAAAAAACAAGCAAGGAAACAATTTACATGAAATGATATAGATTAAACCAAATGTATTTTAAACTTAATGTAATTAATGATTGAGTTGATTTTAGCACATTGTCTTATTCAGTGTATTCTGTTTATATAATAAGCACAGGAAATTTTTATTGTTTTATTCCTGCCATGTTCTATATTGGCTATTTTTATGTTATATAGTGTTAGAATTACAGGAAATTATAAATATGGTACAGAGAATTCCCATATATCTGATAGTTTTCACTACTATGTGCGTCTTGCATTAATATGATACACTCATTTGAAAAAACACTATTGATACATTTTGAACTAAAGTTGATAATTTATTCAGATTCCCTTCATTTTTGCACAATATTGTTTCCACACTTTTTTTCTTATAGGATTACATCCAGGATGCTTCACCATATTTAGACATCATATCCCTTCAGATCATCTTGGCTGTAGCAGTTTTACAGATTTAGTTTTTGTATAAATTGACAGTTCTGAGAATTTGAGTTAGACACACTGCAGATGGCAGCTTAATTTGGACTTGTCTGATGTTTTTCTCATGGGTTGGATGGTCATTAAATAGGGGACATACTGTACACATATCTTATCACTATTCATGTTGACCTTGATGATGTAGAATATGTAGAAATGTTTGGCAGTTTTTTCTACTTTAAGATTAAATCTATCCTCCTCAGTATATCTTGTATCTCAGTAATATTTCACTACATGGTTGGACCACAGTTTATTTATTGACTTTAAGAAGGACATGTTGGTGGCTTCCATGCTCTGGAATTATAAATAAAACTTTGTAGGTTTTTGTGTTTATCTAATTTTTCAAATCAATTGATTAAATACCAAGGAGCAAGTTTGTTGCACCATATATGACACAAAAATTAGCTTTGTAATAACTGTCAAACATTTTCTAAAGTTGCCATGCTATTTAATATTCTCATCAGCAATGAAGAGAATTCCTAGTACTCCATATTTTTACATTAACTAATGCTGTAGTTTTTTAGAATTAACCCAGTCTCATTTTTTAAAACTTGTGATTTCTTAAAGAAAATTAGGTTAAGAATCTTCTCAAATGTTTATTCACCTCTGTACATCATTTTTGTGGAGGTTTTATGCAGATCTTTTGTTGATTTTAAATTGGGTTGTTTTCCTATTGTTCAGTTGTTAAATTTTTTTATATATTTTGAATATGAGAGTGATCCTAGATGTGTTTCACAAAATGGGTAGCCTATTTTGTCTCTCTTTTAACAGTCTTTGGCACAGCAAAATTTTCATTTTTTATTTATCTTTTTTTCTTTCATGTATTATGTTTATGTTGTTGTATCAAAATTTAACTACCAATGTGAAGTTCACTAATCTCAACATTTATTATTTTCTCTAAGAAGTCTTAAAGTTGTTAATAATGTATTAAACCTATTGTCCTTTTTTAGGTATCTTTGTGACTGTCATAAGTGCACTCTTGGGTGGGGGGTGTTTTTTATTTGCTTAGCATGCAGTCTTGCAATGATTCCAGAACCAATTTTGTCAAGAACTGTCCTTTTTCCATTGAGTTGCCTTGGATTGAAGATCAGTGAACTCTATTTGCATGAATCTGTTTCTCACTATCTATTCTGGCACATTTGCATGTTCATTATATGCCTGTGCATTTTTCAGCAACACTATGCTATCTTGATTTCTAAGTTTGAGAAAGTAATGCTTGAAACTTTACTGAGTGGTAAAATTTATGAGTGTAAACTATCTTTCTACTTACTTATCCTCTTTTTTTCTTTTTCTTTTTAGGTGAGGGGAGGTGTTGAGACAGGACTTCACTTGGTAGTTCAGGCTGGTCTTGAACTCACTGTGTAGCTCCAGCTGGCTATGAACTTGTGCAGTCCTCCTGCCTCAGCCTCCTGAGTGCTGGAATTACAAGTGTGTGCCACTACATCCAGCTATTTAGCCTCTTATCACAATTTTTCACAGACCAATTCTGTACATTACTGTGCTTCATTGTTTTTGGTTCTATTATAGTGTATATTAGGTTATTAAATTACCATTGTTATTGTTTTTTTCTATTTATGAAGAAAAAACCATCTGCTACATGAAAATATTTATTAAATTAGATGTTTATTTATGAACATTTACGAAAAATAGTACCTTTGTCACATTTGGCTTGGACGTGCTGTCAGAGACCTCTATTTATTGATATGCAAAGTAAAGTCATGATAATCGTTCATTAAAATAGTAGCAGTTTTTAATAAGCCTCAATTTTCTATAAATTTCACACATAGTCACTAATAAAAGCAAGAAAGAAAAATTGTAGCACATCAATAAATGAGATTACAGAGTGGTGTATGGCTGATGTCTTCTTTTGAGCTTTGTCTTAATTCAAGATTATTCTACACTGAGCAGCGTTAGTGTATAACACAAAGGAATCCCACAAGAAGTTTTTTATAAACTGGAATCAAAGGTGACGTGGATTAAAACTGCTTGTGTTCCAACTCTGAGACACTTAAATCGTGAGCATCCTATAACTGACTTTCTAATGCAGAAAAATGTGAGTGGAAACACTGACATGCTAATCATGATACAGCCTTGATAGCACATGATTTAGCTTGATTTGTTGTTGTACCATCATGAATTTGTGGATTTATGACATTGCCCAAATTACTAAACCTCAGTGAATCTTACTAGTTCTGGAACTGGAGACAGGCTGAAATTTTTGGATGGTTAATTCTTTTCTCAAAGGTACACTCAGCTTATGCTATGAGATCATTTACATATGCAGAGAATACAACAGTTGAGGTAGTGAATATTCACAATGTGAAATTCCCAGGAAAGAACATGCCAACATTATTTAATACTGCTGCCAAATACCAGCTTAGCATATTGCCTGAAATGAGCCGCTGTTTTCCTACCTTGTTTATGTTTGCAAATAGAGAATGAATTACTGTCAGTCAGCGAGGCATTAAACACACACATACATAAACACATATGCACATCCTCTGAAACAAAATACTTGTCATTATTATGTAAATATTTCTTTGAACTTCAAGATGTTTTGTCAAGTTTATAAGATTTAGGTACTCAAAAACAATGCTTTCTCTTTAGGTGTCTTAGTTTCTTTCTCAATGCTGGGATACAGCATCTGACACCCGCAACTCTAAGGAATAAAGATTTGGGCTCACAGTTTGTAGAGTTTTCAATCCACAGTCAGCTGGCTCCAAAGCCGGGTGGCATAGCAGAGTGGCCTGGCAGAGGAGAAACAGTTCATGGCATGTTGGTGGGAGGCAGAGAGTGATCAAGAGAAGAGGAGGGAGATAGGCCTTTGGAGACGTGCCAGTGGCCACCTCCTCCAACCTGGCACCACCTCCCAACATCACTTTTAGCTATGAACTCATTGGTGAGCTAATACACTGATGACTATCACACCCTGCTGATTTGATCACTTCCCAATAGACCCATCTATGAGCACAGTAGGCTTTGGGGGAGCATCTAGGTAGAAACCATAACAGTGTAGTTCAATCATTGTAAACCACATTTAAGAAATAAATATTCAAGAAAGTCCAATCTCCATTAAACAATACATTATTTCCATCACTACTGCCAAAAGTATATTTTGTCCTCTTTATAGTAAACCTGTCAGGCATAAATAAACTGATTTTATTCCCGCAGGTGTTCCTTTTCCAGAATTCCATAAATATTGAACCATACAATCTACAAGTTTATCACCTTTGTTTATAGTTTCTTTCATTTAATAGATCTGTTTTGAAAATCAATGTTGTACAGGTATCAGTAATCAGTCTCTTTTCATTACATTCTGTGAACCATGCATACTGCAGACAGCAGAACAAGATGCTCCAGAAAAACACCTCAAGTTCCACAAACTTTAGTGTACTACCTGGAAAATGACAATGATCCCCAAGTTAGGCTCCACAAAGCGTTTGGAAGGCAGCAAGTGTATTTCCTGAATGCTTTTCTAGACTTAATCTGGGAAGTTGACATTATATAGTGATATGAGTTGGGAACTCCCACTAACAAAATTTAAATTTGAAAACTGTATCTGAAACATTTGCAAGTATACTCTATTACTTCCTGACATAGGAAAGTTTTCTAAGATGGGATAACAAAAATAAATAACATGTATGATTTCTTTGCTGATTCAGGAATAAAAAATAATTCTTTGCCAACATTAAAGTGTGCCTTTTCTGAGTTTTCATCCTGCATGTGTGGATGAATTCAAAAGGAGGAAATCAAATAATGAAAGTTTGTAGGTAGGTGACACTCACAGACTTCTTTATCTAATGCAGATGCTACTTTTATCCTTGCTTTATGTATTTTTTTCACAGCAATCACTTAAGACAGTAGTGAAATTGAAGATTCATTCAGTTAATTAAAATCAGACATGGTGGTACATGCATGGAATCTCAACATGCAGGAGGCTGAGGCAGGAGGATGGCCAGGAGACTTTCTGGGCCATAGTGAGTTCAGACTCTGTCTCAAAAAAAAAAAAAAAAAAAAAAAAAAAAAAAAAAAAAAAAAAAAAAAAAAAAAAAAAAAAAAAAAAAAAAAAAAAAAAAAAAAAAAAAAAAAATCCATTAAGTTAGTTAGCTTACTTAAAGTTACTACACCATCAAAAAGCCAAATTACAGTTCATATGTAACTTGGTCACATTCTGAAGGCAACATTAATTCATGATAATATGCTATTATTTTTTTGTTGATATTTGTCAGAAAACATTAGAAATCATCTTATTTGTGGGGAAAAACAAGGCGGAAAGAATTAAGGCTAAAGGGTTGCTAACAAAAATTTGAAAAATTTTCCCAAAATATTGACTTCCTCTAAGTAAAAAATGTGCTAACTGCAATGGAAAATGAGACTTAAATGCCTAACACTGACCTAGTCACAGAATAGCATTTTCCTGGCAAACGAGAGATGTATATATTGATTGCCTAGGCAAATAATATACTCACATTTAACCTTTGTTTAGAAAACAATCTATTCTTTTTCATAAAATGACTTCTTATTCTTCCTCTTTGGAGAACAATGAATAAATACTTCTTTAAATTGTGTTCCATATTAAATGTTAAAACCTTTCCTTCTTGGACACTATCT
>RJWM01026281.1:0-28317 GCA_004363535.1 Dasyprocta punctata | reverse complement strand
CTGTTAGTGGGATGTCCCATTCCCTAATTCAAAGCCCCCTATTTCCTATTCAGTTTAGTTCAGTGCCATTCAGCAGAGGAGACACAAA
The DNA here is from genome assembly GCA_004363535.1 of Dasyprocta punctata. Classification (NCBI taxonomy): domain Eukaryota; kingdom Metazoa; phylum Chordata; class Mammalia; order Rodentia; family Dasyproctidae; genus Dasyprocta; species Dasyprocta punctata. The sequence continues at coordinate 28,229 of RJWM01026281.1, read as the reverse complement.
ACACAAATGTAAATGTCTACGAGGCATCAACTATGCTCACAACTCATTTCTGAGCCTTGAGATGTATAGAAAAATCAACTTGTGGCCCTGGCCTAGAAGAGATTCACTCTCATACACACAACCAGCAAGAAATACCTTAGAAGTGGACGGAATCTCAAGGAATCATCTGGTCTACTTTCAATGCCTTTGGGCAGATCAAGTGGTACTGCTGCTGGGAGGAGAAATGAAGCAAGAGGCCCTGAAATACTAAGAAATGCATCATGAGTAACAAAGAAACTTGCTCCCTTTCTTTTTAGGCTAGAATTTTTCTCTCCAACAAACATTTACATGATTAGGCAGAAAATAATATAAATATAATTATGTGCTATACCTTCTAATGTAGAGGAGGTGTGTTAAAGAAACTCAAGAGGAATGTCAGGCTCTGCAAGATTCAGTAAAAACTGCAAAAGGTCCTAGGGAGATATTAGTTTAAAAAAAATCCTAAATGCTCAAATTCCATTGCGTCCCTGAAGGTCAAACTTCAGCCAAACTTAGCTCAAACAAATCATGCAATCTATCCTTGCCATGATACTGACATAGTCACAATACCTGTATGGCACTACCAGAAACTGTTTAGCTCACAGGGTTACACAGCTCACTAGAGACACTCAGCATTTTATGAGGAATGATATCAGTTATCTAAATGTCTCTTCTTTGGTAAAAATCTATCACTAAATGCATTCTGTACGTTCAAATGCGCTACGAAACTAAAGGATTGTTTCCATGTTAGAATTAACAAATAATTAGATTGAGCCTTTTAAATTAATCTGAATATCCTTTGTGCTTGACCATTCATTTAGTATATTCTGTTACTATTGAATTACCATCTCCCCACTCACTAAGGTTTAGAAAGAAATATACCCTTCAGAATTGTTTTTTTTCACTCAATTCTTCAATCCACATTTCATTTAATATCAAAATGAAGACATAAAGAACAGTATTTTAGCTGCTTCTACATAATATGTACAGTTTTATAGTTTTAAATCACGTGTCTCTTTTCTGTAACCTCTATCCATTTTGTTCTGCTCCTTCCTGATAAAAATGTTATTTTAGATATAAGTATTTACATTATTTTATAAAGCTTGCCTTTTAATCAAATGTTTGTAATTGCATTTTATAATTTGCTGAAAATCTCTGGAAATCTTGCATACGTTAATAGTTTCATAGTTAACCCCCAATCATTTTATAGCATAATTCTCTCATTTTTCATTAATTTGTGTTTAGCTTTTAGTTGACTTGAACAAATTGAGGGGGATGATATGTTTTGTGAGGTTTAAATGACGTGATGACACACTTTAGTTTTCTCTAAGATAAAAAAACAAACTTCTTCGATCAAATATACTTAGAATTCACTTTTCCCTTCAAAAAATTCTAGATATTCTCTAGTTTTCTGTTTTATTTTAAATGAGAAAACTTGGATTGGCATACTTTTTTATTTTTGATGCTGGAAATTGAACTCACGGCCTCAAGCTTGCCAGGCAGGTGCTGTGCCGCTGAGCTATATCCCCGGTCCTGGCATAACTTTTTGGTTGCTTGTTTGTAAGACAAGCACGAGTGTGTTTTCACCCTAGTAACCTATGCTTCCCAGTATGTATCTGGGTGCGGCTTTTGGATTTCTTCTGGATCTCCATGAAAACTTTCAATATGTGTCGCTCAGAAGAGTGTACATTATACCTTTGATATTTTAGCCACAGTTCTAAATTCTTTGTCAGGCACTTTTATAATTCTTAGCAAGTCCTATGACTAATACTCTCCCCTCCATAGTAATCATGTGTATCCTCCTCTGCTTTATTACTTTCCTTACTCATTCTGGGAATGCATCTCAAATTTTTACTTGGTCAACTTACTTTCATCTCAGTATGAATTATTTGCTGGTTCCACACTGAGGTTTAATTTTGTTTTCACCCATTTAGTTTCTTACAATGTTTCTTAGGTGATTTGCCTTGATTTTATAAGCTTCCTGCATCTGCCAGATCTGTTCTTTGAGATTTCTAATTCTTTGACCATGGTGGTGGGGGGGAGAATTACAGTAAACTGCCCCTGTCCCACCATCACCTGATACCAGTTTTGCAAATCTTTTTTGATCTGTAAGGTAAATAATTTTCCTCAAAGACCTGCTTCTCTAAATCTTTATGATGATGTTCCTGGATCTCATTTTGTAGCATATTCCCATGCGTTCCCACTCACAAAGCAAGAAGAAAATACCAGTCCAGATACGATCTGCCCTCAATTCACATGCCAACCATATGAGCACTGAATAGAAAATTTTTCTCCCATCTGTAAAGTCTCCAAGTTAACAAGAACATTTTCATCTTTGATGCTCTAAGCACATGAAATTCATGAGGAACAGTATTTTCCACATTTGATGGCCACTTGTGTCTTCTCCTTGTACCTTGCTTACAGAGAATCCTATCTAGGTCTCCCAAGAGACTAGATATCTTAAATCTATTTCTAGCTTAGTGGTTCTGAGAGAATTATAGCCTCTCATCAGTTGATGGCTGTATGTACATATACACACATATGTATATGTATAAGCATATTTGTGTACATAATTATATATATATATGTATGCATTTGAGCCTGTGTGCATATGTTTGTGTGTACTTGCATAAATGTATGGCTACATGTGTGAACATTTGGTATATTTTCTGAGGGGGGAGATAGCTGATCAGTAGACTGACAACGAAAAAGAAACCTCACACAAGAAAGAAAGAGAAGGAAATGCTTGTTTTTCAATTGCTATCTTGAGTGAGTTTTATATCCATGGCACTAATATGGGTCAAAAGATAAAGCATTCCTGCAACAGCTTCTGGTGAGGGGAGGGATTATCTTTTTGATGGCATCACATACACACTACACTCAACTGTCCTTCCATGCAGTTGCAAAAACCTTGATGTCAGCCGGGCGTGGTGGCGCACACCTTTAATCCCAGCACTCGGGAGGCTGAGGTAGGCGGAGCGTTGTGAGTTCCAGGCCGGCTTGGGCTACAACGCGAGCACAAGGCCGGCCTGAGCTACATAGTGCGACCCTGCCTCAAAAAACCAGGGCCGGGAGTTTGGCTCAGTGGCTTAAGCGCCTGCCCTGGCAGGCGCAAGGCTGTGAGTTCAATCCCTGGTGCCGCAAAAAAAACAAACAAACAAACAAAAAAAAAAAACCTTGATGTCTTATGAGAATTCCTCCCATAGTTTGGCAAGAGACTGCCTACCATGACTAGTTTCACTCTTAAGTAATTCCTCATTTTCCCCTTATCACAGACATTTTATTAGATGGCTAAAAGGGCTCAGGGAGACGCCCTTTTTATACCAGCCCTTTTTCACGTCTCCTTGTTGCAGATGTGTACAATGTTAAGAGATAAAAACCTGTCTATGAGACCACTTGGTTCTGTATGCTTTTGCTCCATTTTATCAATGTGTACCACACTGCCCAGTGGGGAGTGCACCCAAGGTCACAGAAGTTGAGACAAAGCCCAGACCATAACTCAAGTGTCCTGACTTTCACAGTGATGAGCCTCTATATAGTTCTAGAGAGAAAATGGTAATGATAGCTGTTTAGAAAAAAGCTACTAAGTCACTGTGTACTTTTGCTTTACCAATCTTTAGGGAAAAGGAGGAGTGACTCTCATTATTCTTGAAGCACTATCCTGTCACTAACAATAGCCAGTCCCCATTTCTTATCCTTGGAAATGAGCAAAACCCCCTCTGTGGGAGGGAGACTGACTTCCAACACAGAGTGAAATGACCTTCCTCGAGTCTATACAACACTCAGAAGGTACTGAACCTTTACAGAGCCTTTGAAAGTCACACACTTAACTGCATTTCTCCTTTTTCATCTGCTTATGGGCAACTGAAGTCTAGAGATGGACCAAAGGTTTTTAAATTCATGCAATTGCCAGATATTTTTCCTTTCAAGTATAAGCCATGCATTGCACCCAAAGCCAATTTTGTAAAGAGCCACATTTATTCTAAATATCCCATGGAGTTCATTATGCATTTTAAAGAATGTAGCCCTGAAGCTAATAATAAGATAGGTACCAAAAACATGTTCCTTTTGAATTGGTTCTGTAATACTGGCTATTAATGAACCTTGGAGAAATATAGCCAGGAAGAGTAGTTTTTGGAATCACAGTTCACATACACTGACCATCTTCAGGCAAAAGTCACCCTAAAGGGAAGAGGCTGTCTACGCTTCTGCAGTTATAATCCTGGTATAATTCAGTACATTCCACTGTGACATGGACTTGTGATGCCCTCCTAGGACCTCGTCCTTTTCCACTTGAAATGAGGCTCATTTTAATTCTGTTGCCCATACCTCACTGCACAGCCCAGAGGCTTTAAGTTTTCAGCATGAACTTGTGACTCAGGCTCAAGCCAGTGATCATAATCCCATTCCCTGGCCGCCGTTGCTGTTCCAGTCATGGGCATGTGACCGCATTCAGGCCAGTAAAATAGGTGGCCAGTTTTTCTGGCTACCTAGAGTAACAGCTCTTGGATTTTCTGAAAGATTTCCAGAAGCATTATCTTTTCCTCTTGAAACATGGACAAAAAAGACAGAAACAGATCCACTTATTTCAATCTATATGCAAGATTTATTAGGGAAATGATGAACCGACTAATAAGAAAGTCCAAATGCCAATCAAATATGAAGTCATACATTTAGGGAATAATTCCTTAGGATTAAACATGGCTTTCTAAAGACTCCTGCAGAGGGAAAGGATTATGCTGTGAAAGAATCTGGTTCAGTATATGGTAAAGTTATTCTTCTCAGGAAAAGAAATCCTAGAAATAATGGGAGATTTAAGAAATAATAGCTATTCTTTTTGACATTTAGCTGATCAATGTAATTTGAACTGTCATTCAAATAGAATAAGAAAGCCTAGGTAACTTTATGAGACGAAGTGAACTTAGAAGAACATACCCAAATCATATTGCTAAAATTATTTTTCACTTCCATAAAAAGCAATGTCTAGTAGGCTCTTTCCATTCCACTTTCAGAATATGAAACACAGGTTGTAGAAATAATAACTGATTTCCATGATAAAATTCATAAATCAAAGGAAGCAGTAATCCTTTTTGAAATTACTAGCATTAACAGTGAGGCTCAGAAATATAGATCAACTGAAATCTGACACTCAGAGATTGGTAATAAGAAAGGTTACTATTTATGTGGAAATGATATTTGTGCAATTAACTGAAATTAATTATGCTGTGTTAGTTTCATAAACACATCACAGATCTGGAATTTTGACTAATTATGCTTTAATTTAGTTGAGAAAACTAAAGCCTATCAGAAAATCCTCCTCACCCATTGGAAGAAAAGAAGTAAAGTCACAGTTTTTAGGAACCACCTGGAGAAATAAAAAATTTACAGAAAGTTATAATGATAGAAATTACAGTCAATCACCGAGGATTTAAAACCATATTTTGAGGTTAAGATATCCTTCATTTTCTCAAGTGTACCCCTTAATTAAATACAAATAATCAAAAATGACAATTAATAGATTGCTATCGTTCCCTGATTAGATGGTGGAACTTATTTACAAGATTTTAAGGTTGCTGTGGACACTGAGAATAAAACCAAATGAAGCATGTTTTCCTAAATTTCTCTTCCATTTCCCTCTTGCTGTGGATATTTTTTACTATCACGCCATCTTCAAGGGTAGTCAAGAAGTTAGCAGTGATCAAGCCAACATAATTATTACTACAACATTTGAGCATTCATTTGATCTTCATTGAGAGAGAGGAATACTAACTGAATAGACCAGTTACTGAAACAGGGCTTTAAAAAGTTCAAGACTTTTGAACCATGTGGTGCAAGCATGACAATATACAAATCAGAAGCAAGGCATTCTGGGTCAAATGGCCTCCCATGAACGGCCATGGGCAGGTCAGCACAGGGATCCAAGCACAGTGTGGTTCTGCAGCCCCTCACCTAGGGTCACATTTCCTAAGGCAGACTTGGAATGGTAGCGCGTTTTTCCTGCCACTATGCAGAGACTGTGTGCTCCAAGCTGTTTCATAGTCAGTGCCTTAAGACTTCCTCTTCCTTCTGCCTGCAATTGCCTATAACTCCTCTCATGGTTGCCAAACTCTCAATCCTTCAGGCTTTTTCTACAATTCATCTTTTCAGAATGCAAATGCTGGCCTGTGTCCACAGCAAGCCACACTCAATTTCTCACCATCTCATTTCTCTTATTTCCTCACAACCAGTGATCACTATATTTGGTAGTTCCTTTTGTATAGGCTATCTCATCTACCAGAGTGATAATCATTTACTAGTTCTCAGAAATAATTTACTATTTCTATTTCAAGTTAAATCAGCAACAAAGTGTACATATACAGTAAAATAGTTGATTGTAATTCTTACAGCAATGCTTTACAGCAATGCCCAAATTAAGTAAATTTTAAAGGCTTCATCCAGTCATTCCTCTAAAAATGACTCACAGGTAGGCAGAGTGCTGCACACCTGTGAGCCCAGCTCTGTGGGAGGCTGAGGCTGGAGGATTGCAAGGCTGAGCTCAACCAGTGTAACTTAGCACAAACAAAAAAACAGGGTAAAAGGAAACTGATAATATAGCTTAGTACGAAGGCCCTGAGTTCAATCGCCAGTACTGTAAAGAAAAAAATTAAAAACCAAAAAAGTAAGTTCACGTTTCTGTGCTAAATCTAACAAGTGAATCTCATTCTTTTTATAAAGCAGCTCCCCCAGCATTTATGTTGTTAGTAATAATGGCTCGCACTGGGCGGCTATCAAGCTCTACTTTCGGGTTATCTCCAGCCTTGGCAACGCAGATATTATTAATCCCATTACTACAAATGACTAAGGCAATGCTCAGAAAAAGTAAGCTACTTTGCTATTACAGTATCACCCAGCTTATCAGTAGCAGAGCTGAGGTTTGTGCTCACATTTGTCTTCTCTATAGCCTCTGAAATCATGCTGCTCTTATCTAAAATCGTATTTTTCACATATAAGGATCCTTCCTTGTATCAGCTGGCAACATAACTTCAGAGTAACTCTGCACAATAACAGCCCAAAGGAAAATGAGCCAACAATCCAAGGAGCATGGACTGCAAGGATTTGTTCCAGTGTAATTAAGTCTGTTGGTTTTAAGACCACGTACCTTAAGTTCAATAAGCAATTTGTCCAATAAAAGCAAAGAGAATCAACAAGATCCATTAGAAAACAGAAAGAGAAGACAATTTCTTGCAAAACTTCATGGGAGGCATAGTGTCAGTTGGGAATCAGAAATATTATACTCGTAAGGGGGCGCTAAGTTTCAGAAATGAGTGAATTGTAGTGTTCTGCAGGTGGTCGGCATTTCTCATGTGGCTCCTGTTGTCTGTTTGAGACATTTCGATAATGCCACAAGCATGGGGACTGAGGGATCTGAGGAATAAAATCATTAACTTATCAGACTGCGGAGTATCATGGGAGGGTGTAGTTCAGATGTGAGAGTTTTGTATTTAGCTTTGCTTTGTGTCTTAGCTTGGCCATTTAGTGCAACTTTGGGCAAGTCACTTAACCTTTCTTCCATGCCTTAATTTCCTTAGCCAAAACCAGGATAATTACAGGACTTCCATGCTGAGCTTGTCATAGGGATTGGAAAGACAGAGTCCATGGAAGTGCTCAATACTATGCCTGCCTGTGAAAAACCTCTCAACACATGTCATTCTCTTAATGACACAGACTATCTGCAAGTCCTAAGGTCCATGTCAATGCACCTATGAGTGGCCAAATATTGTTTGGTCCTAATAAAGAAAGCAAAAGACTTACGAGCTAGGTTCCTTTTCCTAAGGGAAGTATTTGCATTAAGTGTAGGAAATTAGCCTGTATTTATTCTTATGGGTGAGGTCTCCCAATTAAACCATGCTATATCCAAAGGGTCTAAAAGAAAGCAATTATTATGACTCATTCTTACTTTTTTTTTCCTATTTATGAGTCATTTTTCTTTCCTTTGAGCTTATGTTTAATTTGAATACCACAAGTATTACATAAGTACTGTACATTCTCAACAAAACATGGTCAACAGCATAAGGGACACAAAGGAAAGTCATTTTCTGTCTCTCTTTTCTACTTGTCTCCCGCTGATCTGCTCGGCTCACTCCCCTACAGGAAACTATTGTCAGACTCCCCAGAGTTCACACGCAACACTTAACTAGGTCTCCATCTGCCTCATGTACCTATGGCTTTCTTTGTTATATCTTTGATTTTTTATTTTTTTAGCACGTTTTTTAGTTTGTACTTTTAGCATCTCTGTAGCTGTTTCATCTCAAAAGCGTTTTGAGTATGTCAAAGTAAGCCTTCATACATTCTTACAGCATGCAATCACGATTGCTCCTTTAGCGTATTGTTCTGAGTATGCGATTAATGCCCTCCTTTCCCTTGCCAGAACAACACTCTGGGAGGTAACAAGGGCACTTGCTCTTGTTGACTTGTGTACCTCCAGGCTGTAGCCCACATTTCTAGTAGGTATTTCAAACTTGACTCACAGAGAAAACTCAACAACTTGTTGAAAGAATGACTGCTTTTCATTAGTTGTCACCAGAATGTAACAGTGATGATACTACTTTTGAAGAGGTGAGGATTTCAAAAAGGAACCAGTCACTTAATTGGAACTTTCTTTTCAAAAGAAAACCACAAAAGTCAGAACACAAGGCTTTCTACTAGTGAATGAAAAAAGACACAAATTAGTACTGAGACCATTGTTGCCAAGAATTGCAATGCAGTTTTCAACTGAGTATATCTGAAATCACTTATGTGAACTATAAAACATTCATTTCTTAAATGGCAGCCAACGCTGAATGGCACCGAACTGATTTAACCCAGTGAGTGCCTGAGGACCCACACGATAATTTTCCCTATCTTTGGGTTTTAGTGACTGTTCTTTCTCTTTTATAATAATGATAAAGTTATTACATGAAGAGAAAACATGCTTCTTTAACATGGAAGGTCATAGTTCTGAATGTTAGTGTCAGAACTCACTGGAATTGACCTACCCAAATTTGATGGCTAGATAAGGGTGAGGATGTGCCATCTTTTGTCATATACACCACAGACAATGACTCAGTGACTTGCTCAAGTTCCCAAAGTACAAATGTTGCGAAGATTCCAACATTACAGATTGAATGTAGGGCCTCACACATGCTAGGCAAACACTCTCTCACTGAATTACGCCCCTAGCCTAATGTTGCCAAGTTCTAATGCCCACTGTTTGTTCTTAGTTATTTTAAAGTTGGAAGGTTGACCATAGTGCTTTTAGTTAGAGACATAAGAAGTTCTCCACTTAGATTGCATAGTGATTGAAGGCTGATCAAAATGCATAATTTTATCTTCACAGTCATTGAGTTATGATTCTCCAATCAACAGAAAGGTTACCCTCCTAGTAGGGAATTCTTTCCCCATATTTACTACTATTTATCATGGCAATAATGAGATTATTTACATGTAGCTTAAAGAAGGCAGAAAAATAACTCAAAAGGCAACCAAACTGACTCTTACAACACAGGTGCCAATTATATAGATATCATCCTCTTAAAATTATTCATGAAAAAACTGCTTGGGTAGCCAATAGCTAAGCCAGTTTTAAAGTAGTTTTAAAATCCCCATTCTTCATCAGTCTTAGCTACTCAGAAACCACTACCTCTCCTTAACATTATACAACTAAATTCTTTACTGCTTATGACACACATACTTTACCTTTTGACAGTAAACATTTTTATACAATAAAAAGCATAAACTTTGATGTTAGATTTATCTGAGTCTCACCTTGCTATTGACTAGCTGAAAAAGTTGGGCAGGTTTTATAAAGATCTCTTGGGCTCACTTTTTCCTTATATATAAAGGAGATAATAAGACCCTTCAGAGGATACTCAGTGGCCCAATGTCACCAATTTCTAATGTTTAGTGTTCACTTTTATTAATTCTGGAATTGGGAGATTGTACTCCAAGAGAGTTCAATGCCAACCCAGTGTTTACATATGTGTTGTGCTTGGGGTAGTGATAAGATGGCTGTGGCAATGGTTCTACACCAGCTTCCTGTAGCCATCAGAAAGAATTACCACAAAACCAGTGATTTAAACCAACAGATTTATTTTTCTCTCAGTTGTGGAGCCCAGAAGTGCAAAATCGAGTTGTCATCAGGGCCACATGCTTTATGGACAGTCCAAGATTTGGGCTTTTCCCACTTCCAGCTTCTGGTGGTTGTTGGCTTTCCTTAACTTTCTATGTTTCTCCCCTCTGACTACATGATAATACTGTCTCCTCCTCCTCCTCTCTCTCTCTCTCTCTCTCTGTCTGTCTCTGTCTCTCTCTCCTCCCCTCTTGTCTGTATCAAGTATTCCCTTGCCTCACATTCATAAAGATACTAGTCATTCAGTTTAGGGTTCAACCAAACAATCAAGAAAAAAAATCTCCTCCTCTAAAGTTAATTTATTAATGTAATTATTAATGTAATATTCTTTTTTTTTTTTTACCAAATAAGTTGACATTTGCAGGATGCAAGAATTAGATTTTAGACATTTTCTTCCTATTTCATAATACCTAGGATACGTCCTGGTCTTTATCAACAGGAAGGAAGGGAAAAGGAAAAAAAGGAGAAAAGAAGAGAAAAATGTAAACAAAACTTTTTGTAATTCAGGAGGGGAGGAGGGTTAGAAGGTAAAACAGGGGAATGGGAAAAAAGAGGAACTAAGATATACAGGTACCAAGCCCTGTGATGAATGTGATCACCATGTATACTTAAAATACACCAATAAAGTTAATTTAAAAAAAAGAATTAAAGTTTTGGACACATCCTTGGCTGGAGGTGAGGGACACATTTAACCTGCTACAGTCACTCAACCCACACACTCCTCTGGAACCTGTGGTTTCCCCTAAAGAAGTGGAGTCTGTATGCCCTTCATAGGACTGTGTGTCAGCCTTCACCAGCGATGCTACCCGACTTTGGGATCTCAGGAATTCTGCTGCTATGCACCTCCACATTCTTTAAGCAAAACACACGTTCTGGAGCCCAACAATCACCCTGAGAGCCAACACACACTAGTTCACATAGAAGGATCACCAGGCGGTTGAGGTCAACTGAAACCTAGCTAACATTTAGCAGCCCACAAGTCTGCCATCTCAGGTGTTAGCAATCACTGAACAAGGACAATTCACATCCACTAAGCCCTGACTAGACTACACAACTATGAGCAAAATGAATTATAATTGTTACATTCAGTCACTAAGTTTTAAAGCAGTTTGTTGAGCAGCAATAGCTAACAGGATCCAATATTCAGTATTCATTAAATAACCGAATGAATTACAATTCAAAATTTAAGAAAGGCATATGGGCTATATCCCCTGATACTCAGTGTCCTGGATCTTTACCTATGCAGAGTGAACATGCACACACACACACATTAGCATACACAAGTACACTTGGATGTGCGCACACACACACACACACACACACATGTGTTTAGAGAGTACAAAATGTTTCCACATCTTTCATTCTGAGTTAAGAAGTATGGGAAGCCCCCAGAAACTTATATATCAGGTAGCTCAAACCACCTATTTTTTTATTACTGAAGAGACACAAAATGTGTGCTGAAAAGGCACCAAGTTGCTGTAAATATACAAGTTACTTTTGACCATCTGTTTATCAAATTATGAGACACTTTCTTCTCTTTCTGTTAAATATTTGTTTATTTTCTTTCTTTCTAGGCATTAGGATTTGGAGTACCCAGAAAGGAAGTGTGAAAGTTGTTGTATGGTAAGGAATGAAGAATTCTTTACTCAACTGTCTTAGTATAGTCTGGGAGAAAACCAAGGAGTAGAAAGGTAGATTGTAGGCCAGTTCCACAACAAAGAACTGTCCAGGGTTGTAGAAGTGTTCTGTGTCTTCTGCATCCAGTGGATGGTTACCTGTCAAACAGTTGTGATGTGGCTAGCATGGCTGAGGATCTCAATTTTTCATGTAGCTTCATTTTAATTCCTTAGTAAACAGTGCCGTTGTACAGTGAGTTTACGGGACCACACTAAAACTTGAAATCCTAACTAATGAGTCTCGGGCAAACCACATGGTAAACCTCATCATGTGTATTGGTTCTTGTCACAGTTTGAATAACCTAACCCCTAGTCTACTGTGGGAGGATTGCTCCTGAAGTTCCCTGCAATCGCCTGTCCCTCGAGATTTGCAACTTTTCTCCTATGATTGCTTCATGCCTCAGTGAGTGTAGACAGATTCCTGAGTTGTGGTCACAAGTGATGATTTCTGAGGTTACCCAAGTTCATAGTAATGGGATGAATAAGAACTAAATTTTCTCACATGTGAGCAAACTGTGATGCCTGAAGACAAACTAGATTTCCAGCGAGATTTTCTAGCATTCTTTTTCTCAATTCTAGAACCATAAAAATAAAATATTTAGTGCATGAAAAATGACAATGGTCATGAGCATTATCTAAATAATAGGATGAATTTGCACAGTAATTTGTTTACAATCAGAATTCAAACTTCTCAGTTTGAACTCTCTGGAGAATCCTCTGCATCCTGTGTGACTTTACCAGTGTCAGCTCCTGCTTTTCTTCCACACGAGTGCCACCCTCCCCAGTGACCTGAGCTCCCAATACCACAGCCACTGCCTCCAGGCTTCTCAGGCTCCACACACTGGTTTCCAGATCACCATCACGTGGCCCTGTGTGACTTGAAAGGGGAAGACTCATCCACCCCTAGGTCTTGGCTCAGGAAGACTTCCAGCGTCTTCTGCCTTGAGCTGATCCTGCTTTTATACATTTTAGAACATATGCCATTTTTGGAAAGTATTAAAATTACACTTGCATATTATTTTTCTTAGTAAGTTATAAATTAGCTATGAAAGCATAGGATTTTACTCTACTCTTAGTTCCCACACAAAGCATAGCAGACTGCGCCAACACTGCTTGAGAGATACTGACCGAAATGAGGCAAATATGTCCAACATATCACATCATCACACAGCAATTTTGATTCAAGTCATCTTGTATCAGTTACGATGCCAAAGTCTTCCCTGATGATTTACATTCTTGCAAAGTATGTAAAATTCCCAGTAGCTTCAACCCAAATATGACACCAAAAGCCATACTTGGCCATGAAGCAAAATAAATCTTCAGTTTTTGTTCTTCTGTGTTAAAATTTTCATGCAGCTTTCAAAGAATAATGTGTTGGCAATTTTTCAGACTGATGGGTTTGAGCTAATGGATGAAAAGGGACCACAAAAGTCAAAGCACTCTCTGTGGAAGCATGATGTTATTAGTACAGGAAACCTTGCCAACTGCCCAAGGAAAGCTGGAATCCACAGTGAAAAAGATGTTACTCACATACACTATATATCCATTACTGGCACAAAGCAAAAGTTCAACTAAGCCAATAATATTTCCCTCATTTGCAAATCTGTATATTAACTAGACTGAAGTCTCCTGCTTCTAATCTATTTCATATGCCATTATTACCCTTCTCTTCTCATGTAATTAAAATGTAGCAGGTAGCTGATACACTGGAGGGAGTGTCTGTATTAAAAATACTTCTTCATAATCAAATTCAAGCACTCATCTCATTTATGATCTGTCTACCTCAATAAATCAACTAATATTTCATTTTAAAAGGCATATAAAGCTCTATTATCCTATCATTATACATTTTAATTTAAAGTGACTACTTATCATAACTTTGCCCCATTCATTTATTCAGTAAACATTCTCTAAGTACCTACTATGGGCTAATCAAAGTGCTTAGAGCTGTGCACATAAAGATGAATAGTTTAAGGTGACTGTCATTTGAGCTTATAAACTAATGGATGACAAATAAGAAAATAAATATACACAGTACTGAGACCAAGTACAGGTAAGGAGGGAGTCATGGACTCAACCTGGGATCACTTCGGAGAATAAGAAAAAAAAAATCTTTAAAATGGCAACGTGGAGAGAAGATGAAATGTAGATACAATTTTCAAGTGAAATCTGGCCTCTCTTAAGAAAAGGGCATCTGCACCTTTCAAGTACAGCCTCCGTAACGTGTGGCTTTGCACGCCCTGGCCGTAGCTGCCGAGGCTTCTGACTCTAACAGGGATTTGAGCCGATTACAGTGTGATGTGCAAAATATCCCAGGACAATAGGGTTCTCTGCGTCAGATTTCACCTGGGTCATATCAGGAGACAGGGACAGGTAGAGGGGGTAGAAGGGGAAAGTCATTACATGGGGAAAGTCCGAGCAGATGTGATCTGAAGTCGCAAGCAAGCAGAAAAAATAAAAATAGTTCACCACAACAAAAAATAAAATAGTGAGGGAATCTTGCCTGAAAAATGAGTCTTCTAAGGCCGGGCTTGAAAGCCTTGGAAGGACCCCATTTGGTCCAGGAAAAGCAGAGGGTGGGTATTCCCAAAGAGGACTGTGTGCCACACCTGAGGGTGACCCCTGCTCCCACTGGTGTCCTGCATTCCTGTAAGATCCCTCTCCCCTTCCCGCGGCATGTGCACCCTCACTTTCCTCTGCTTGAGTTAGTTTTCTGGGGCCACAGTTCCTTGAGCCTTCCCAAAACAGATGAAGTGTCAGAGTCCTGAGTTATGGAACACGCTGGCCATTCTCTCTGGCTCTTACTGTTTTACAATGTGTCCAATTTACAAGTATTAGAATGCCTTCCCCTGACCCTCAGTGGATCTTTATCTTACTTCAGGGTAAATAAATCATGTTTTAGACATCACACTGCACAAATTCAATTTGTCTTCATGAAAAATAGCCCTTGGAAAATGGACAGCATTGTGTACTGATTAAGAGCATGGACTTTAGAGTCAGATTTCCTACAAAGCAAGTCTAGCTTCATCAGTCGCTGGGCATGTGACCTTGGGCAATTTACTGTACTTCTTATACTGTTTATCTTTAAACATGGATAATAATGATGCCTATCTTGCTGGACTTTTATGAATATTGGGGGAAATTATAAAATGAGCTGTGTACAAGTTTTAAACAAATTAATGTTTGTTTCTTACATGATCACAGATAATGACTTGGATTTCATAATTCTATGGCTAAAAATAGAGCTACAAGTCAAGATCTGTTAATACAGTTATAGATATTACAAGGACCTATCATATACCCAGCACTGACCAGGGAGTTGATCTACATTATTTCAAGTGTGGGTTCTACACAGGCAAATTACAATGCATACACAGATATCAAAAGCTGACTGTATATTACCTACTGGGTTGAATCTATAAAAGTGAATGGAACATAACCTTTGCTCCTGAGAAGTTCCCAGGGCAGCTGGCATGATTGAGTCAGAAGACCTCATGATCTACCTTGGGTACGTCATGTGTAAAATGAGGTTGTCTAATGAAGTGACTCTTAGAGTTTCTATATCATCTAGTTTTACATGCATTGGAGCAAGAGAGCATGCCACATACTGATGAGTCTGAAGTTTTTTTTAGTTTTGCCACTTAATAACCACTTGTACTAAATGATAGGGTATATGATTGATAATTGTGGTATTTAGGTCTTAAAGGCCAGTTTATTTAGATTGGGTTACAGAAAACGCTGGCAGAAGAAGAAATCACCTCCTATTAAGTGATCTTTGCATGGCCAAAGGAAGGATTAAAAGACAAAATTGTAGTGTCCAACAGAAAGATGTCCCAGAAGATACCCAGTGTAACAATTCAATTCTACAATGAATTCCAAGAAGTCAGGTGATAGAGTTCATCACTTGCCAAGGTAGTCATGCAACCCATGAAAATTATTCTAGAGCTTTTTGGAATGCTCCTCAATATGTCAAACTATCTCACAGACCAGGATCCACAGTCAGACTGCTTGGGTTCAAATTGCCTCTCTGCCACCTTAATTCTCGGTTCCCAAATTGAATTATTGAATCTGTCTTTCCCTTGTGAAGATGGTATCATAATGGTAAAATTTAAGACACATAATATTTTCAAACTGCAACACCACAATGTCTGGCACAAACTGAGCTTGCAAAAATCAGCAATGATGATGGTGATGATGCTATCAAATACCATATAAAGCACTGACTGTATGCCAGGTTCTGTTCTCAACACCGGACATTCATCATCTCCTCTAATATTTACAACAGTCCTCTGAGAAAGGTCCTGCAGTTACTAATGGGAAATGGCAGCATGAAAAGGTTGAGAAATTTGTCAAACACCACACGGTAAGTGGCAGAACCAAGAGCTGACCTTAGGACATCTGTCTTCAGAGTCTGAGACTTCAATCAGGCGCTTAAGCTGTTTAGCCAAACTCCCAGCCCTAGTTTTTTGAGGCAGGGTCGCACTATGTAGCTCAGGCCAGCCTCGCACTCACGTTGTAGCCCAAGCCAGCCTCGAACTCACAACGCTCCTCCTACCTCAGCCTCCCGAGTGCTGGGATTAAAGGCGTGAGCCACCATGCCTGGCTCCTGTTACTTTCTGCTGTCTACACTGAATCTGCCTACCTATGTTATGTGTCAGATGCTGCTATAAATGCTTAGCATGCCAGGTGTGGTATCCCCAGCACCCTAGAAGCTGAGGCAAGAAGATCACCTTGAGTTCTAAGGGAGCCTGGGCTACACAGCAAGTTCTAGGTCAGCCTGAGCTACATAGTGAGAACCTGTCTCTAGATAAATGAATGAATGAATGCACGCAGGCTTAGCATAAATCAACTCACTGAAGTCTACACCAGTCCATGACTCATTTCACTACTACAGTTGCATTAAATGCTCATATTAACACAAGTGGACAAAGAAAAATGAAGACAATGTAAAGAAAGAACTATCAATTTACAGTACAAAGAGAAGTGAGCTAGAAGCTGAACATTCACAGAAAACATCAAAGGAGCCTTAGATGGAAAGGGAGATTGTTACTCATGACACAGAATGGACAACAAAGGCAGTGATCCATTTTGCTAGCTTAATTTTCTTGAAAAGCCAGATCATTATAATAATCAATATAGTAATAGGTAACAATGTAGTGGAAAGGTTAGGTTTTGACATGAAACATCTGTTTTTTACTGACAAGCTGTGTGTCTTTCAGTGAGTTATTCAATTTCTCTGGGTTTTCTTTCAGTACAATTGGCTCAGGAGTACCCAAAGTATGTAGTTATTTTACAATTCAACTAGAGAGAATGGAAATGTTACATGTAATGTGGCAAAGATGACACACAAATATGAGTTCCCTCCTATAGCACAGTGCATGACAAACTGTAGTTAAGTTGATTTTGCTGTGTTTGTGACATAGGTGAAACTCATGCTGTTCAACGTGGAGAAAAATCAAAAAGAGTAACCTTCTCTCCCATCTAGTAATGAGCATCAAAATACTCTGCTACAAGCAGAGGAAAGCAAAATAATTTTCTTTGAATTTACCTACAAACAAGACAAATTGGTTCTATGCCCACAATGCCATTTTGGAAGGGTTTTTTAGCATACACCCCCTACGAATGACACAGAAATGCAAATCTGCAGACAAATATGATTCTAGATACTCATGATAATTTGCCATGTCCTCGGAAACTTTCAGATGACATCACTTTCCTGGTTCACTGTTACTCAGGGGTTTGGATTACAGTGTAAGCGTCCTCAAATCCCAATTTATGAAACAATCCCAGCATATAAAATGTTCAGTATTTCCATGGATGCTTTTTAAATCTGAGTAAAATGCTTAGCCCCTACTTTTATATCCTTTGCTCTTTCATCATGCATTCTGCAGTATAATGTTGATTAATATTTCATTCTTTTTTTACAAGATCTTCATTGTTTGTAAATCATTATTTGTGTCACAGAAGTACAACTCTAAAAGAATATGTTTTATGCTGTGATTGATGGAAAAATATGCTTTTGACTTGCAGGGCGAGACCAATTTTCTAACACTTCAGTTCTATTTCCTCAAATGCATTACTGTTATAAAGCATCAATTATGGCTAATAATGATATTATTCGCACCTCAGTAAGTACTTGGTTTGCTAAAGCTTTAAGGACTCTCGACTCTAGCAATCAATTTCATTAACTACAGGAAATGGTTGATTTCATATAGATCATTACCTTAATGTCATATCACTCCCCAAGCTCACATACATTCAAAGTAGCTCTCCATATACATTTACATATACTTCTATGAAGTGTACCAGATAAAACACACTCTAGAAGCTGTATTTGTATATTTTCTGTTAACAAGGTTCGAGAACCTATTTTTCGTCCCTCCTACCTCTAAACTTTCAGATTATATAAATTAATGCTAGACTAGATAAAAATCATAAAAATAAAGACAATAAAGGATTAGTCTTTAGCAGAGGGCTAAAAGGACACATAGTCCCAGTTGAATTCCAGCAAGAAGGTAACAAACTTTTCTTGCTTTTTGGACTTCACCATCCAATTGTCTGACTAGCCAAAAACCAGAATTCTCTCAAAATGTTTCCTCACCCCTCAATTCCTCCATCCAACAACTCAATGCCTATATCTAATTGTACTCCAAGTGTCAATTCCATCTTTTAAATGTCTTTTTAATCATTTGTCTTTATGTTACAATCCAAGGTTTGCCTTCTCCTATTTTATATTAAAATACTAAAGCTTTTCTACTTTATAAGTTTTCAAAATTCAAATTAAAAACATTATCAAACATATGCAATAATAGGAGGCAATTGTGATTACTTAAGACTAAAGAACAAATATACCCAGGCCACTCTTTACAGCTCTAACGTGAAAGAACTCTTTTCATTCTATGGCCTCCTTGAGCCAAGGTTTCCAGACTGCAAATCTGATGTCTCCCTTCTCTGCTCAAACACATCTCTCAATTTTGCTTGTCTATAAAGTCCAAATTCCACAGGTACTTATTAAGTCCAATTAAGAAACAGGATCTACTGTGCTCCGTCACTCTGGAAGCTACTCCCTTGGACTCCAAACACCTTCATGGAAATTGGCCAGTATAGGAAGGAGGTGTGATCGAAGTACAGGGTAAATGTTTAAATTTTTGAAATTATAGTAAAAGACACATTGCAATAATATCCCTCAAGATATTCTTCTTCACTTTCAACATGCTCATTCCATCATTCTTGCCATGTTTTGAAGCAGTTCTGGAAGCCCTCTTTTGTGAATGTCTTAAAGGGTAAGATCAAAAATATGGTGAATGCGGCAGCTGAGTGCCATCCAATGGATAGACAGGCTTATAAAAGCATGATGGAGTGTTCTCATCCACTTTATTCACCAGATCTGGCACTGTGCAACTTCTGGCTCTTCCTCAAAGTCAGAATGACCATGAAAGGTAAATTTTTTGAATACATTCAGGAGACTGAGCTAGCCATGACAGTATTACTAAAGACACTAACAAGAACTTCCATAAGTGCTTCAAAAAGTGCCAAGAATGATGGATAAGTATGTTCAAAGTGAGGGGAAAGATATTGAAGTGGATTAATGATAACTTTTTACTATTATAAACCAAAAAATTGAAACATTCACTGTATTTTTTCAATCATAACTCATAATCTTCCATAGGCGATACTGAAATACAGAAGCTTTTCCATATCTTTTGAATCAAGTGAACTTTCTCCAAGGTAGAAATCTGTAACACTAAGATATTTTTTATTCATTTTTTTGGATTTAGTAGTTTCTTAGTATTAACCACAAGTATCAAAAGCAAGCCATTCTGATGTCTAAAGCAGTATGTCTAACCTTGGTTTACAAATTCCTACTTAATTCCCCCTTCAGCAAGCCCTACCATGAGAGAGGAATGAAGACATACAAAGAAACCATGCAGCCCTTGCCCTTCTCAAGTTCCACCTCTCTGTAAAACACACATAAAAATGATTATCTGGAGTGCTAAGGGCAGTAAAATGTTCTTAAGTGAAGACACAGGAGCACCAAGGAAGGGTTTTTCCATGTAGGGAAAACAGAGAAGAGCAGTTCAAGCTCAAGAAACTGCCTGAGCCAAAGCAAAGTAGTAAGATTATGCACAGGACATCAAGCATAAAAATAAACCATGTAATTAAGAAAAACAAATAGCCGGGCGTGGTGGCACATGCCTTTAATCCCAGCACTCAGGAGGCTGAGGGAGGAGGAGTGTTGTGAGTTTGAGGCCGGCTTGGGCTACAACGCGAGCACAAGGCCGGCCTGAGCCACACAGTGCGACCCTGCCTCAAAAAACCAGGACTAGGAGTTTGACTCAGTGACTTAAGCACCTGACAGGCGCAACATTGTGAGTTCAATCCCTGGTACTGTGAGTTCAATCCTGGTACAAACAAACAAACAAGGAAAACAAATACACATTATGATAAATGAGATTTTCATGTGAAACTCCCGTTGTTAATGAAATGTAACCATGATGAAATTATCAAATAAGAGTTGTTGCTATTATCAGTCTAATTACTGACTTTTTGACATCAGGACAGGAAAAGGTTGCTCAGGTCCACTGTCTAGCTCCTCATTAATAAGTTAAATTATTTATATAGCCCACACTGACTACAATCACTAACTAAAAAAACCTCATAATAATGACAAGTTATTTTGCCACGATATACTTTTTACTTGAACTTTAGCAAGTAAATGCTCAGTCTGTACAGGGACCCTAAGCACCAACAGCAATAATTTCTTTAAAAACAAACAAACAGATACCTAAATGATGAAAAGATTTCTCTCATTTCCATCTTACCCATGTAGTGGTGGAAATGTTCTTCTGCTAGAAACTGAGGAGATTCTCAGACAATGACAGTGCTTTACAAGGGCATACAACCAGACAGCTACAATTCTTAAATAATGCTCAAAGCCTAATTTTTTTTTTTTTTTACAAAGAATCTACAAAAATATCAATAGAACAGACAAGCAGGTTTAGCAAGGTCATGGTACAAGGCTGCAAAGTCATATACAGAAATCTAAAGTTGGCCTATATGCAAGCAACGAACAATTCAAAAGTAAAATTGTAAAGGCACAAGTTACGACATCACAAAAAAGCTAAAAGTAACATTACTGTATAAATCTACCAAAATACACTCATTATCTGTATCCTAAAAACTATAAAAACTGATGAAAAGTACTTAGATACATCCTAAATAAGTGGAGAGAGACTATGTATGTGAATTGGACAATTATCAAAACATCAAAGCTTAACTATGCTTGGAGTTTTCAGACCCCACTTTATAAAACCCTTTATAGTCACTCCTAAAGTTGGGTAAAACTTAGTACTTGGAGTTTATTCTATGTTTATTCCTGCATTATTTACTTAAGCTGCATGAAAGCCACAGGCTAGATAATGCAGTTATCAAAATGGAGGAAAAGAATATAGAAGGACCTAAAGAAGAGAAACACCTCCAGATCAAATTCTTAGCCTCAGAATTAAGATAGACAGAAGTTCATGCCCACATCCAATCTGAACAGAATTTTTTTTTTAAACCCAACAGCAGATTTGCAGGATATTTTGAATCCTGCTACCACCACATTTTCACCTTCCTTTATCATCTTGCTTCACATTCCCCCTTCCCGCAAAGACTGTGAAACAAATGTGTGTGGTTTTACTTACAATTGTGAAGTTCATGACTTTGAGAATCCAGATGGTCATGGCCAAGTTCACCAATATTAAAATCATGAGGAGTAGGACAAAGAAATACAGGCATCGCTTCCGCCAGCCGTAAATCCCCACCTTGTACACCTGTGGCCCCTCGGAGCTGGGCATGGTGCTCCGGTGGTGTGTATACTGCTCCTGCGGCATCTGAAACAAACAAGATGAGAGGTGAGAAAGAAGCACTGACATTAAACTGCAGAGAGAGAGAGAGAGAGAGAGAGAGAGAGAGAGAGAGAGAGAGAGAGGGAGAGAGAGGGAGAGAGAGAGAAGCTGGCTCTGACAGTTCCAAAACTGTTTCCTCCAGACAAAACTGGCTGTGTTGTATGTTTTAGTCCTCCTCTTTCACACAGCCTTCTTTCCTGTTGTATACTGAGACACCTACATCACCACGAGGTAAAGGACTCCAAGAAAATCACTCTTCACATGATTCAGAACTCCAACTTGGTTTCTTTTCAGAAACTTATCAAAGACCTAAAAGTAAAACTTGAAATTACTTTGAGAAAATAAATTAACCTCAGAACTTTATCTTTCTAGTATAAAGATACTACCTGGTAATTTATTAGGAGAAACCTAAAAACAAATTTCAAATGTGATCATCTGGTATTATCAAACAGTTGGTAGTGAAGTAGCCATTGGAACCTTTTCTCCTCTCCAGAATTAAAAAGGAACCTGGTCGACCCACAGCTGAGCCACATTTCACCTGGGAATCTTCAGCAAGCTACTATCTAAATACGCCACTCTCCTCCACGTGCACCCTTGTGAGTTAGGCAACTCTAGTTGCTGTCAATTTATTTATTTAGTAAATGGAAAGGAGCATCAAAGTCAAGTAAAATGTGCACAGGCCTTGGAGGAACTTGTAGACAGAAAAAGGAAACAGTTAAGCATTGATCATAGTAGAGTGAAATAAGTTATAAAAAATATTTGTCAACCCCAAGTAATGTGTCAATCCCCTTGAAAGTAAAGAAGTTTCCTAAATCCCTGCTGTTGACCAAAATGATCCTTATACTAGCATTACTAATTAGTCTCGAACACAGATCTACATCATCAACACTTCTTTAAATTTCTGAAGTCAAAACATGTTTTAAGATTACGTACAAACAAATCTATACAATGCCTATCACATGAAATTGCAAATACAGCAGCACTATGAAGTATGTTTTGGTGAAACTAAGTTGCACAAATGTGGTACCAAGGACTTCAGCACGCAGTCTTCAGACCACAGCGTCCCGCATCCCTACTCTGCCTTGAGCCGTGTGACGTGGCCCCTACAGCTTTTCTCCATCCAGATTACTGCACAACCTGCAGGTTAGCACTTTCGCTTCACTGGGCCCTCATGCAGGCACACTGCCTCTCTTTATTCTCCTCAAAGCCAGTGGCAATTAAGTGAGTGGTGCCAAAATGACCAAAATGACAAATCAAAATGCAGGTCTCCAAATCATAATCTTGGCTATTAGGTCATCATCCAGAAGGTTTAGAATCAGCAAAAGGCACACACAAAATCTAAGCCTCTCCCATAGAACTCACGGCCATCAGGCATACTAGGTATCTGCCTTGTTCCAAATAGTACTTTAATACCGAAATCTGAAATCAGTATATATTGACAGAATGGATGAAACGTAAGTGTGTAAATTATGAGCAAATGAATGAGTTCCCACTCACTACTGGCTCTACTGCAATCTGGGAATATGCAACAGTATAAGCCCAACACCACCAGGAGGTTCTTAAAGTTATTCTTGCAAAATTCCATTTTAGGCTCTGTAAATAATGGCTCCCAGATAGGAAGCTTTGTGCTATAAGATGATCCTCAACTCATTACTCAGCTCCTCAAACTCCTTATATGGATAAGGAATATTGGAAGAAGATGAGTACACAACAGAGTCGTCATTCACTGGCCTTTTTATATGCCAAGATCAATCAGAATTAGAAAGTATCTTCTAAACTCAAAGGAAATTGTACTTTTGTCTTCCATTAAATCATATTCTAAATAGAGAATGGGGAGCAAAAAGATCTTTCTCAGATGGGAAGAGGGTTTAAAAAAGGATTAAGATGTATTATGTACATGTACCAACTGCATGCAAGGAATGTAAACATTATTACTGCAAAGATGTACTAATATAAATAAATACATAAAATAATTACAGGATCTTTCCCCTGCCAGGTCTTTAGCTTTCACTTTCTCAACTTGTGGAAGAGCTGAATTAAGATTAGATAGTGAACCTACTGGTGCCTGAGAGAGCAAGGACATAAATGACCCTCAGTTTCTTGCAGGCATGATAAACAGTGAGATACTACTCATGTGTATGCAGGGAACCTCATGACAATGCCACCATACCAGCTGCTTTTTCTCTGTCACTTGCCTCAGCCAATAACATCACTATGTAAATTAGATATGAATAGTCATTTACTGGAATGATACGTTCAGTAAATGTAAGAGGGTGGGGATATGCATACCATGGTTGTGATTTCTTTTTCATTTACAGATTTTCAGAACTTAACAGGATGCAGCAATCAGTTCAATAGGAATTCTCAGTCCTAGATGAATATCATGGTCGCTTGTACAGCTGTTGAAAACATTTACACTCCAGTTAGCAATCACAGGGATAGCACCCAGAAATTATTATTTATTAAAGCTCCCCAGATAATACTAAGGGTAGATTTGGATTGTGTTGGTCTATAGTAATGACCTGCAGCCTTGGCTATGCATTCAAATCCAAAAGAAATTTAGCATGTAAAATTCTGATCCCTACAATAGAATCCGGGGCTATTAAAAAAAAAGTTGCCCAGATGACTCTAAGCATTTGAGAGAACATCTAAAACAAGGCTTCTGTTTTGTTGTGTTTTTTTCCCCCCTAAAGAATAACCACTGTAAGACAAAAATCTTGTGAGAAATGTTATATGTAAAACAGAGGAAGGAAAAAAGCAACAGAAATGAGGGTCTGGCTACCTTTGAGGCATCTCTGTGGGATCCTTGGGCTTCTAAGCACTGATTCTCTCCAAGGCCATTACTGACTAGCTAAGGGAGTCAAGGCCAGGAAGTAGTAGGTACCTTTTAAGTCACATGATGAATTAGAAGCCAAGAAGGTATTATAACTCAGAGCCTTTGCTGGACGGTGGAGTGGCCTGTTCATGTTTCATGAAGCTCTTGCCCTCTCACTAATCTGCTGAAACTAAACATATGAGCCCCATGAAACAAAATACTCCATTTTCCAACTTGTAAAACAAATGAAGAACAGGAGTGAGCAATTTTCTGCAACTGGTTACAAGAGAAGGCCTTGCCAGGCAAAGATAAGGAAATGAATGCATTTGTTATCAATAATCTTACACAAAAAGGGAAAATTTAGTTATGCTGAGATCATTAATTTTTCTACTAAAAAAATCAAAATATGCTGAAACATTAAAGACAAAAAGGAGAAAGACAATGTCTAATCTATATACTTCTCTTATTCCTTCCCAGAAGAAATTTACTGTCCAGGGAAGGAAGCGGAAGTCCCAAGTCCTCACTTGGACAGGCCTCTCTCAAGTTCTTGGAAGGGGCCCCAGTCATGCACGGACATAGTTAAACATTTCTCTGCAACTGGAAAAAATAAACTGGTTTAATTTCAACTGCTTAAACCCTGATTCTTTTCTCTATTCTGAGTTCCCTTCCCATTGTGGCTTTAGAGCATTCACAGGTTCTTCGGAACTCCATGAAGAGGACCTTAAATCAGGAGATCATATAGGGTAGGAGTTATAGAATGTTCCTACAGGTTGCAGTCACCTTTCTGAAAGGACATGATTGCCAGCTCTGCTGGTATAGCTGTGCCTTCCAGGAATGCATCTAGAATACAAACTCCCAAAGCATAATGACAAAAAGGTTCCAGATCAAAAGGACACACTTCAAGGTGAATATGACTCAGAGTGACCAGCACAAGAAATACTATGGTGCTGGTAGAGGGAATGCAAACAGGAAATTTTCACATGCATAAAATTTTAATTATAGAATTCAATTTTCATTGATTTTGAGTCAAAACGGAAATTCTCTTCTGTCAAGAATCTCCAATTCATTATATACAATTATGAATGCTCCACACATTTTTCTTTTTTTATAGAAATCACAGAAAACAGAATCAGAACACTTGTGTTTGTAGATTAGGTATACCAGGTGTTTCACCTGTAAAGCTGCAAACTTTATGTATCATAATCATCACTAATTAAAAACTTCGTCAAAATTGTCATACAAGAGATAATTATCTTTCTATTAACTATTTGCCACCATCACTCTCTGCATAGATGTCATGTGAAGAGGTAGTTAAAAGTTCTAAAATTAAATCTGTAGAAATAGACAAAACAGTTAATTATTAACAATATTATTCTTCTAAATTTTGTGAAGTTACCTTTTAAAAATTAATACTTTAATTTCATTTCTTATTCTACATACATAGTTATGGTTGAGGCTGAAGTTTTTCACTACTAAATTAAATTTTTTTTTCTTAAAGCAGCCACTCTAGTTATTTAAGCTTTTAGGCTCACAAATCCCAGATCCTCTTGGTCCTGCTCATCAAGTATCCTAAGCATATACCAAGAACTCAGTGCAATGTCACCACGGACACTGCTGCCAGGCTGAACTCAGTGGGATGTATAATAGTCTCTGTTCCAGTGGAGGTGGTTTTTCAGAACTTAGGATGCATAGGAATCACTCTGGGAAAAACAGATTCTTAAATCTCCCACCAAGAGTTCTAATTCGCTAAGGCTGAGCAGTGCCTCAGGAATATACATATGCTTAACAAATACCAGACTTGATACTGATACAGGTACCTCAGGGAACAGGCTTTGAAGCCATAAAGTCAGCCCAGTGTAGCGATGAACCCCAAGCCCATATTTACTCCCTCCAGTATTTTTTGTCTGGGTCATCCATCTTCCTCTCTCCTCCCTACACAAACACCTTTTCCATCCTTCGCACTTCTGCTGCATTCCTATCCTGGGGCTTTCATTACCCTCACCCTCATCCAGCAGTGTATTTGTTTTTTAAATTAATTTTTAGAGGAGTGTAGGTATTGTTTTGCCCTCTTGAGATGAATAATTATTTTTTGAAAAAACTGGCTACCAATTTCATTGAGCCCTTTAACTCTTGCCAAGTCATTTTCTAAACAATCCTCACATCCTGATAGAAAATTTACAAGGCAGTCATTGTCAAAATTATGATTTATTATTTAACAGTTAATATAGCCAAGGTATAAAGTACAGTGGTATATTTAAAATTAGAGTCTTTATAATTTTGACATCTTGATCATTAAACAGGTACAAATCTTTACTGCCATTCAAACAAACAAACAAATAAAGCCCTCACTTTATCTTTCGTATTTTGTTTCATGTATCTATTTGTCTGTTTGGTTCATTTTATGCTCACTGCTACCCAGAGCTCCCAGATCCTTGTTAGCTCTAAGAAAGACATGTTTTCATCCATCAGAAATGGAATGCTAAAAAATCAGACATTAAAATTCAGTCTACTTTTTAAAATGCTTACTATCCTTGGACTTCTGAAGATCTGGATAGTGGCAACTTCCCTTCCCACCCAGAAACTTCATCTTTCTTTTGCATTTGTAACTAGCCAGCCCAGGGCTCTTTTGCTACACTTCTAGTACTATCTGACTTTCCTCTCTCTCCTTTCCAAGTTCATGCTGCCAGTGTTTTTCCTCTTTTCTCCTGGAGACAATGTTCAATGTTACTCCCTCTTTTGTGTTTCTAAGAAGACAACAGCAAGCTTACCACTTTTAACTTCAGTTTCATCTGACACTGAACTTATTAAATGTTTTTCATGCGTCTGATCGCTCATCACATCATCACAGAGCACTGAACAAATTCCATATATGCTGTAACAGGTTCTCAAGATACTGAATGTAGCGAGAGTTACCCTGCCTTTATGAAGCTCATAGTGTATTAACATTAGACATTGTAAACGCATAAAGAAATAGGATTTTGATAATATGCCTGTGTAAACATCTATGTAGTAATATTAAAGAGAGTGTAACAAGGTGGCAGGTACTCTATGGAAAATGACGGGCCAAGGGAGATCTCTGTGAAGATGTAACACTGGAGCTGAGACTCAAAGGGTACCAACCTGAAGACTGGGGTAAAGAATCATCCCAGGAAGACGGAAGGAAACAAAGATCAAGGCTCTGATGCATACAAAGCCAGCAACACCACTGACTTGATAAAGGTGAAGGGGAGCTGGGGATGAGATGAAGATGAAAATACTGGCTGGGATCAGATGAGCCTTGGAGAGCCGCACAAGATCATCAGATGTTGCTGAAGAGGCAGTAAAACACCATGGCAGTAGATGAAACAAAGGAATGATCATCTGATTTAAAATTCTAGGAAGCAGAGAGCAGTGTCTGAACTGTCAGAGTTATAAAATAAATATTTATTGCTTGATGATGAATAACAACTTTTTTCTACCCTTTATAATAATCATGCATCCAGTATACTCCAAAAAGCTGAATAACTCAGCAAAATGAATCTAAACCAATATAATACACTCCACAAGAGGCTTCCCTGTATCTATGGGGTGAATTTTAAAAAGGAGTCAATCGCCAAATGTACCTACCCCATAATAACAAGGTGATAGTAATTTCCATCAGTTTGTATAGCTTTTTTTTCCACATTGGTTAGTATGATTTTAAA
>RJWM01026280.1:0-28292 GCA_004363535.1 Dasyprocta punctata | reverse complement strand
GCCTTGCGCCTGCCAGGGCAGGCGCTTAAGCCACTGAGCCAAACTCCCGGCCCCGGTTTTTTGAAGCAGGGTCGCACTATGTAGCTCAGGTCGGCCTTGCGCCGTGTTGTAGCCCAAGCCGGCCTCGAACTCACAACGCTCCACCTACCTCAGCCTCCCGAGTGCTGGGATTAAAGGCGTGCGCCACCACGCCCGGCTTGAACTATCTTTGTGTATCCCAGCAGTAATTCGTCATAGAATTCTTTTTTTGTTTTTCGTCGTAGAATTCTTTAGAAATCATTGTTTGGCTTTTTCATTCCTTACCTAATTATGCCAGTTTCTCTGCTATATTATTACAGTTACTCATTCTCTTAGTAGGTATTTCTTGAGTATTAGTTATAAACCTGGGCGCTTGGAAATAGTTAACAAATAGAATTATCTTAGTCTCGTAGTGATAATTTTCTCCCAGAAAAAAGGCAAGGGATTAAAACAGGAGGAATAGCAAAATATTTGATATGTCAAAAAGTAATAAGCAGAATAATAATATATAACATGGTGAATGGGATCCAGAGGGTAGGGAAGGGTGTTGGACTGCATTTCAAAACAGGGTGGTGAGGGTATGCACTATTAGACAGCAACAGAGGGGCAAAGTCCTGAAGGAGGTCCTGGCCTTTCCAGGCATCTCTCTGCAGGCAGAGCTCTCCAGACAGAGGATCAGTTTGTTAAGAAATTCTGAGGCAAGAATGTGCCTTATTTCTTCAAGAAAAAGGTACATGGATGGAGCAGAGGAAGCAAAAGCTAACATAGAGGGAAATATGAAGAGAGAGGTCATAGGGTGCCAGGTGGTATGGGGCCTTGAAAGGTACTATAAGTTCTTTGGCTTTGATTGTATGTGACGGTTGAAGTCCTTGAAGGATTGGGAGCCTTAGAGGGGCCCCTCTGTCTTCTTGGTTGTGAACAGACTCTAGGGGGCCAAAGCATGGAGCAAGGAGACTTATTAGTAGGGTCCTCCTGCAGTCTAGGCCACAGTGGGTGAAACCTTCGTGTTCTTTCTCTCCTGCAGAGAAAACAGGCACAGAGTTGTAAGAGATGTTCATCTTACTGAGGTGATGAAGAGAATGGCCCACAAACCAGGTAAGGGCAGAACTGGGGCACCAGGAGCAGCATGAGGGGAGGGGGTGCTCTGTGCAATGCACTGGAAGTGTTCACGAGATTTAGGGCATCACAAAGAGTTTGGGAAACGCATTTGAGAAGCAGTAGGTCATGAGGGGAACTTAAGGTGTGTGGCCTGTTCTTTCAATAGGTGTCAGCATGAAAAACATGAGGGGAATGAAAGCAGGGTTTTTCCTTGTGGTATTAGTAATAGGTAAGATGTTAAAATGTGTGCTCTGTATCAGCCTTCCCAACACAGACAAAATACTTGGCACCCTCAGCCACCAGCCAGAAACTTATGTGGTTCATGGTTTTGGAGGATTCAGTCCATGATCTGCTGGCTTCAAGGGCAAAAGGGCTCAAGAGAGGAAAGTTTTGTCCATTTACTGATTATGGTATTTCTTTTTGACTTTTTGGTGTTTTAAAAATATATGTAGCATATATTCATTCTAGATACTAAACCACTGTGTCAAGAATAGTTGGCAAAGATTTTCTCACATTTTTTAGGCTGCTCTTCACTCTGTTGGTTGTTTCTTTTGCTGTGCAGAAATGTTTTAATTCAATTTAATACCATTTATTGAATCTTACTATTATTTCTCGTACTGTTGGAGTCCTATTCAGAAAGTCTTCAGTTTTGCCCATGACTTTGTATCCCTACATTTTCTTCCAGAGGTTTCAAACTTTTAGGTTTTATACCTAGGTCTTTGATCCACTTTGAAGTGACTTTTGTACAGGGTGAGCAAAAAGGATCTACATTCGATCATCTACATATGAATATGCAGTTTTTCCAGCATCATTTTTTGTTTTTGTTTTTTGTGTTTTGGTACTGGGGATCGAACTCACAACCTCCTGCCTGCCACACAGGCACTTAGGCCGCTGAGCTAAATCCCCAGCCCTATTTTTTGAGACAGGGTCTCACTACGTAGGTCAGGCCATACTTGAACTCATTGTGTAGCCCAGGCTGGGCTCAAACTCACAACAATTCTCCTGCCTCAGCCTCCTGAGTGCTGGAATTAAAGGCATGCACCACCACGTCCAGCTTTTCAGTATTGTATTTTCAAGAAGCTATCTCCTCCAATGTAGGTTTTTGGCCTCTTTGCCAAGAATTAGAAGGCTGTAGTTAAAAATCTTGTTTCTCTGTCTTCCATTCTATTTCATTGGCCTACTTATCTATTTTTGTGCTGGTAACATGCTGTTCTTTTACTATGGCTTTATATTATATTTTCAAATTGTGTATTGTGATTCCTACAGCATTGCTGTTTATGCTTAGAATTGCTTTGGGTATACTGGGTCTTTTATGTTTCCGTATTAATTTTAAGATTGCATTTTCTAGTTTGTTGAAGAATGTCATTGATATTTTGATAGAGATTGCACTGATTCTATAAATGACCTTCAGTAATGTGCTCATTTCAACAATGTTTATTCTGTTGATCCATGAACATGAGAGATTTGTCCATCCTGTAATGTCTTCAAATTCTTTATTCAGTGTACTGTACTTTTCTTATAAAGGTCATTCTCCTCCATGGTTAGGTTGATTTCTAGTAGTTTTTTTTTCCCAAGTATTAGGGAACGGAATTGTTTGGTTTGATTTTTTTTCTTCAGCCCACTTATATTTTTTTTGTTTTTTATTTATTTATTTATTTTTGGTACCAGGGACCAAACTCAGGACCTCATGCTTGTGAAGGAGGAACTTGTACGCCTGAGGTAAACCTCTGGCCCTCCTCAGCTAGTTTATCACTGGTGTATAAAAATGCTATAAATTATAAAAACGTTGTCTTAGTATCTTACTTCATCAGGTAATTTACTTAAAAGATGTATAAGGTTTTGGGGGGTCTTTAAATATTCTCTGGGATTATAGCATCCTTAATATCACAGACATAATCTGAGTGAACACTGATAGAACAAAAATCTGGAAACATAAATCTTCATAGTGTTTTTGAAACAATAATGCAAAGATGACCAGATATCATCATATAATAATTCCTTCATGAAAACAAGGAAAATGGCATAAAATTTGTAATATACCTAATTCGTCACACAGCAGTTGTAAACACTCACTATATACACTAGCCATGGGGTAGTCATAAGACTTCCATGTTCAATTTTAGGGAATTAATTATTCATAGAATATTGACCCACAAAGAACTTGCACATGTACAAATCACTTGAGAAACCATTCACTTTGTAGAAGTTTATTGACGATCGTCAAGAAATGCCCACAACACCTTTAATCCCAGCAGTCAGGAGGCTGAGGTAGGTGGAGCGTTGTGAGTTCGAGGCTGGATTGGGCTACAACGTGAGCGCAAGGCCAGCTTGAGCTACATAGTGAGACCCTGTCTCAAAGAGCTAGGACCCGGAGTTTGGCTTAGTGGCTTAAGCGCCTGTCTGGCAGGCATGAGGCTGTGAGTTCAATCCCCGGTGCCGAAAAAAAAAAAAAAAAGCCCACAAGTGATGTAGACAAGGTCACCAAACATTAGGTGAAAACTGGAGGTCACTGTGGCCACAGAAAATGTCAAACCTGCTGTGATGTTCTGGGCACTCTGCAAAAATCAACTGCCTTTACGTATAAAATGCTTTCAAGAAATTCATGGAGATAAACAAATTGCTTTTAGTTTAACAAAAGAAATAAACTTGTTGATTAGTATAACAATTATAAAATTGAAATGAATGATCATAATTCATCTATTGGTGCAGTAATTATTCAAATTCAAACAAATAAGTAGTTCTGGGCCATGAATAGATTTTTATTAATTTTCTTAGTAAGAATTCCGATGAAAGTGATTCAATTCATTTGTGCCAGTGGGACGAACCGCACAATAGGACAGTCATGCATGTAACACTGGCGGTTCAAGCCAGGGGAACACGTTAAACTCTAGGATGTGAGAACGGGGAGGGAGAAGTGGTCCGAAGCATCTTACTGGAGATTAGAAAGATGTTTGTAGAATTTGGTAAAAGGAAGAGGAAAATCTGATGAGAAATTGGAGATCAAAATAGAAGGGATAAAGAAATGATATGAGAGTAAAAATATGAGAGAAAAAAAAACCAAAAGGAGAAAATTAACAAGTATAAGGAGGATCATAAAGAAAGCGAAAAAAGAAGCAATCCGAAGGTTAAGAAGCAAGGAAAAAAGACACAGGAAAATTTCCCCAGCCCCAGTCAACTGGTGAAGAAGAAAGGACAAAAGGGAAGAAAAAAGAAAAGCCTAGAAACAACAGAGACCAAAAACAAAACAAACAAAAGCAAAATAAATGAAAAAGAAATTTCTTTGCAATTTCAAATGTGTAGTTCTCTTCCAGGATGTACGGTTTGGGGGAATCCAAGTCAAGGCGCGTCCCTGCTCATGTCGGCAGACGAAGGAGGCGGTGAGGCCCTGGTTTCGTGCTAGAGGCCTGCACTGGCAGGCAGTAGGATTAGGGCAGGGCGGGGCGGGGGTGGGGGGTTTAGAGTGGGGGATGGCTGCCAATGCCGAGATTCTCAAACTGGTCAATGCAAACCTACGCGCCAGGGATCCATTTTGTGTAGCATGCACTCATTGAAGTTGGATTGCTTTCACCCAAGAATCGCATTTTAAACTCTTAAAATTTGCCTTAATGAGGTATATTTAACAAACCGTAATTTTTGCCGAGGTTTGTTATTTACCTATTTATTTATTTATTCATTATGGTGTGTTTGTTTGTTTGTTTGTTTGGTTTTACACAGGATATCTCTATGTAGTTCAGGCTGGCCTTGAACTCACCATGTAGCCCAGGTTGGCCTAAGAACGCGAGGCACTCTCCCGCCTCAGCCTCGCGAGTGCGTGGTTTATAGGTGCTCACCACCATGCCCCAATGGGTTGCCTATGTTGGTTGGTTGGTTGGTTGGTTGGTTGGTTTGCTTTTACTATGGAACAAACACTTTATCACTAAGGTATGTCTTAGTCTTTTTCTTCATATTTTTTTCGCTAGGAATCAAATTCAGGGCCTCACGCTTGCCAGACAGGTGCTGCCCCGCTGAGCGCCATTTGCGGCCCTAAGAATGTATCCTGCCGCCAGGTCTTTCTAAAGTTTTCAAGCTGCCTTTGGAGTTCCAAGCTTCCTTTCTCAGACTGTTTCGTTTTGTTTGTTTTGTTTTGTTTTCTGGTTTGGGGATCAGAGTGATGCTGGCTTTCATAAATGAGTTTGGAAGTACTTCGTCCACTTCAATTTCATTGAAGAGTTTAAGGATTATTGGTAGTAAAATGTCCTTACGGTTTTGTAGAATTCAGCACTGAATCTATCAGGTTCTAGACATTTTTAGTTGGTAGGGTTTTTTTAAATCACTGTGCTAATTTCATTGTTTATTGCTGGGTTTTTCAGCATTGTGTCTTCTTGGGTTAGATTTGGAAAAATTTGCATGAGTCTAGGAATCTGTCCATTTCTTCAAGATATTTCAGTTTTTTAGAATACAGTTTTTCATAGTAGTTACTATCTTCTGGATTCCAATGGTGCCGTATTTCCAATACCATTACAAAAATTCCACACAATTTCAATAAAAATATCGACAGTATTCTTCACAAAGGTTGAGAAAACAACCTTAAAATTCACATGGAACCAGAAAAGATCTCAGAATTGCAAAAGCTATCTTGAGCAACAAAGGGAATGAAAGAGGAATCACAATACCTGACTTCAAGCTATACTACAGAGAAGCAGTGATAAAAACAGCATGGTACTAAAACAAAAACAGACATGCAGATTAATGGAAGAGAATAGATTATACAGACGCATTCACAGACACTTTCAGCTGTTTGATCTTTGACAAAGAGGTCAAAAGCATACAGTGGAAAAAAGCCTTTTCAAAAAATGGTGCTTGGAGCCAGGCATGGTGATTGTTATGATTTGTGTCTAGGTGGCCCCCCAAACCTCATGCAGTCATGGAGGTGGCTGAATCTAGCATTTGTGATCAGTTCATTGTCTAGCACTGGGATTGGTGGTACGAGTGCTGCACCCACCCAGGGGTGGAGATGGCAT
Organism: Dasyprocta punctata; assembly: GCA_004363535.1. Taxonomy (NCBI): domain Eukaryota; kingdom Metazoa; phylum Chordata; class Mammalia; order Rodentia; family Dasyproctidae; genus Dasyprocta; species Dasyprocta punctata. The sequence goes on along the minus strand of RJWM01026280.1, from coordinate 22,176 downwards.
AGTATATAAGGGAGGGAAGAAGGTGTGTTCTCTCTCTCTCTTCTGCCCTTTTCACTCTTGTTGCTTGTGGTCACCATGAATGGCTGCCCCTCAGCCATGCCACTCTGCCTTGGAGCCAGCTGAGTATGGACTGAAACCTCCAACAAACTGTAAGATAAATAAACCTTTCCTTCCCTAATTTTGGGCATCAGGTATTTTGTCTCAGCAATGAGAGAAAAGTAACCAAGACTGTGGTGCATGCCTGTAATCTCAGCAGTCAGGAGCTGAGGCAGGAGGATCTTTGCGAGTTTGAGACCAGCCTGGGCTACAAAGTGAGTTTAAGGCCAGTTTAAACTGCATAGTGAGAGGCTATCTAAAAAAAAAAAATGGTGCTTGGAAAATTGGCTGTTTGCAGAAGACTGAAAGTGGACCCATATTTCTCACCATGTACTAAACTAAAATAAAAGTGGATCAATATCTAAACATTAAAATAGAAATATTGGACTTACTAGAAGATAAAATAAGTAAAACACTTGAAGTCATAGGTGTAGGCAAGGACTTTCTAAACAGAACTCCAATTGCACAAGAAATAACAACAAAAATCAACAAGTGCGATTACATCAAAGCTTACTCCCCACCCTCCACCAGTACAAAACCTCCCTCCACCATCAGGGATTGCAGCCTGTTTAAAAGTGGTGATGGTACAAAAACTGCAGGGTGGGGTGGCTTTGTTGCTTTCTGCCACTCTCCCTCCCTTTAGCCATTAGGAGGAGCTGTTACCTTTCAAATAATTCATTTGTTTGCAGTTTGCTAAATGCCTTTCATACATATTTTATTTACTTACCAAAGATTCAGTGAGATGCTGAATTTAGAAATAGCTCGTCTACCTCAGTTAAATGTTGACAGCTTGATTGTTTGACTAAGAAAGATTTATGCACTGCCTACAAGTCTAAAAATCAAGGATTTTATCTGAAAGTGAAGTGATATTGCAGGAAGTGTTTAATTCAGGTATTCTCAAGTTTTAAAATTTAATTTGTTTAGTTGCTAAAAATAAATTAGTTATAGTTATTTTCCATTGAAATGAATTTTATTGTAAATTAACTGTTGATAATTAGGTGCTTCTGATGAAGTAAAAAAGTGTATCTGCCCTAAATACAGCATAATTGAGAGATTTACCCACGTTTTCATCAGAATAATATACTTTAATTCTTAAGCATAAGTGTTGTCTTAGTTACTTTTCTTGTGCTGAGACAAAATACCTGACCCCCAAAGTTAAAAGAGGGAAAGTTTATTTGGCTTATAGTTTGTAGAGGTTTTAGTTCATAGTTGGCTGGGTCCAAGGCAAGGTGGCGTGGCAGAGGGGCATCACAAAGAAACAGTTCATGGCAGGCAGAAGGCAACAAAAGCAGGAATCTGCAAGTGACAAGCAGCAACTATAGCATCCCATTGTTTTCTGTCCGTTATATTCTATCTAGGCTACCCACTCTTAGGGCGGGTAGCACTCACACTCATTGTGTGCCTTCCCATTATCCATACCCAGAACTATGCCAAACCAATAAGCGAACTAATTTAGTAATCACACACCCTTAATCCTGGCATCATACACTTAATTCCAGGATCACACACTCTAGATCCAGCCACCTTGGAAAAGCCTCACCTATGACCACATGAGGCTTTGGGGGGACATCTAGACACAAGCCATACCAAGTGCTGGCAGCAAACACTTTTTTTTTTTTTTTTTTTGGTTTCGGTGATTGAACTCATGATCTTGCCCTTGCCAGACAGGCGCTGTGGCAAAGACTCACTTAAGAACTTGCAAGTACTCTAGATTTTCAAAACTGAATGAGAAAAAATTGTATAAACATTCTTCTGTTCTAACCATTCTTGTGCTTTATTGGTGAGGTAATTAAAATTTCTGGTTGTGTTTGTAAAAGTCTTATTCTAAGAACATCTTGGGTTAGTTGTTATTTTATTCTTTACTAGTAAAAAAATGCTTTGAAATCATATTCCTCCCACCTTTGGGAGAACAGCTATTCCTGTTTTGAGATTGAGTAATTGGGGCCAATGCAATGAAGCATAATTTATAATCTGGAGAACATCTGGTGAACTAATTGGTCCTCAGTTTGTGGTTTATTGAGCACATGCTAGGCATGAAGATTCATGCTTTGAGTATACATAATCATTCAATTCTAATCCATCTAATTGTATCAGTAGCCGCTCTGCAGTTTCCTTTCTTGTTTGCAAGTACTTTTGATTCTGAAAGACTTGGCTGAGCCTACAATCCAGATAGGTTTCCTGACACTGTTATTTTAGCAACAATTAACTCTATTAGCAATGGTAGCTTCCTGTATAAGTTCATAGACAGCCTTTTGAACTACTCAGTTGACTCTATTTTGCTTTTCACATGAGTCTGGGATGATGCTAGTCTGCCTTCTGTTATTCTTGTAGGTTCAGCTAGCTAAGGCACAGTTAACACCTTATATAGATGCTCACTGCGCAGTGATAGCTGTTTCAACAACTCTTTCTTTGCTTTTTGTGTTATGTGTTTCATTTTATCTCTGAACTCGACTTTCAGAAACAATTTTCTATCTTACTGTATGTATCTAGTGTCACACTCTAGTTGCATTCCATATCAACAATTCTTTGTTGCTATAGATCCTACAGATTCTTCCAATTTTTAAGCCTTGTATAATAAATGTAGTTCTATCTTACTATATGTATCTAGTGTCACACTCGAGTTGCATTCCACATCAACAATTCATTGTTGCTATAGATCCTACAGATTCTTCCAATTTTTAAGTCTTGTATAATAAATGTAGTTTGTTTAACAGTTATCTTGTTATAAAGCAGAGATGTGATAACCAGAATAAGTATGAACAGAGGAGACAATGACAAAAGAGGGTTTCAAGACACCCAGGTTGTTTCAGCTTTGGGGAGTTTGGAGAGAAACATCAGAAGGCATATTAAAATATGATAACAATATTTTGAGAAGTTTGTGCAGATTTTTTGTCAATTATACTCATTGATTTCTTGCAATTTGATGGTAAAAGTTGGTATTTAATTTTTGTAAGTTTTGAGAATGGACATAGATTGTAATTTGAGAGCATGAAGACTGCCGAGTGAATTACGTGGCGTCTCACCTTTCTTGCCCTTATTTTTATTTTTTAATTTTATTTTTTATTTTAAACAAAAAATAAGAGATTAAAGTAAAACAATTTCACAACAGGCCAGTAGGAGAGTAACGATGATCAACACATTGCATATTGTTATATTCCCAGTAGTTGTTTAGAGTATAAGATATAGACATGAAACATTGTCCAGAAAATTATTAGCACAAAACTTTCCCCTCAATGAATCAAGAGAAACCAGCTATATGACTATCTTTTTTTGTTATGACTGCTATATTATTTTCAAAAGAACATTTCACATTAAAAATGAAATCTGAAAATGACCCTGTGAAAAATACTTTTCACTCAAAATTCTTTTTCTTTAACTAGCTTAACTATTTTTTATATACATGGATAGATTTTCTTTCAGTTTGTCACACAAGTGCAACAATATTATGGTTACATATGTGTGACTTATTTAGTTCACTGAGAACTATATCTTCAAGGTTCATCCATTTAAGAGTGAAAATGTCTAGTTTATCATTCTTTATAGCTGAGTAGTACTCCATTATATAGAAATACCACATCTTTTTTGTCCATTCCTCAGTCAAGAGGCATTTAGGTTGTTTCCAAGATCTGGCTATTATGAACTGTGCGGCTATAAATGTAGATGCATATTTATCTCTGTGATATGATGTTTCTAATTCTTTTGGGAAGATACCCAGAAGGGGGATAGTTGGGTTGAATGGGACCTCCAATTCTAGCTTTTTGAGGAATCTCCACACTGACTTCCACAGTGGTTGCACCAGCCTGCATTCCCACCAACAGTGGAGAAGGGTTCCTTTTTGTCCACAGCTCTTCCAGCGTTTATTATTGGTTGACTTCTTATTATTAGTCATTCTTTCTGGGGTGAGGTGGGATCTCAGTGTTGTTTTCATTTGTATCTCTCAAATGATCAGTGCTGTTGAACATATTTTCACGTATTTATTTGCTACTTGTACTTCTTCATCTGAGAAGTGTGTGTTCATCTCAGCTGCCCATTTTTGGATTGAGTCTTTAAATCTTGGAGGACTGATTTTTTTAAGTTCTTTATACATTCTCAATAATAATCCTTTATCTGAGGGACAGCTGGCAAACATTTTCTCCAAGATTGTAGCTTGACTGTTCACACTGTTGGTGGTTTCTCTTGCTGTGCAAAAGCTTTTCAGTAGGATGAGATCCCATTTGTTGATTCTTGGAGATAATTCCTGTGCAATCTGACTTTTATTCATAAAGTCTTTGCCCACACCAATGTCTTCAAGAGTTTTACCTACTCTCTATATTTCAGCAGATTTAATGTTTCTATTTCATGTGATGTGTGAGTCAATTCTATTAGTCATCTCATTCTGTTTTAACTTTCTTCTCTGGAAACCCTCCTCTGGATCTGTAGCCATAATTGGGGCTGAGGGGACCCCTCGTCAGAGCTTCTTTGCTCCTGCTTTGGCATGTCAATTTGAAGGTCAAATATTTAACTATAAGGTTTTAATTGCTCCACAATGTCCCAATCCCTTGATGGGAAGAGATTTACTTGCAAAATTGGGAGTAATTCTCAAATCTTGGCAAAGATCAAAGTGGATTTTACCTGTTAGGACTCCTCAGCCCTCTCTGACCTGATTAGCCTACTGTTGAATTCTGTTTCATAGTATAATGGAATACTGGGGAAAGCAAATTCAGCAATGCCGGTAATTATAAAACTAAAAGTCCCCAGCTGATTTCCCAAACAAAAGCAACATTCAATCAAAGAAGAGATCTGTAAAGGCCTCCAGCCTCTCAGAGATTGATTTCTTAAATATAATCTTCTGCAGCCTTGCTAGTCCCCTTGCAATGATCCCATTCTCCCAGTAGTAAAACCTTCAGGAGAATATAGGTTGTTACAAAACCTTTGCTTCATTAACAAGGTTGTAAACCCAAACCACCCTCTGGTGGCAGATACATGTACTATTCTCTCCCAGATTCCAGCGGACATGAATTGGTTCTCAGTCCTAGAGCTCAAAGATGCTTTCCTTTCTATTCCATGACACCTAAATTCCAATGTTCCTATTTTTGTTTGAATGGAAAAATGCCATTTCAAAGAAAAAAACAACAATATACTTGGACAGTTTTCTCACAGGGTTTTAGACATAACTCTCACCTTTTTGCTTGGGCACTGGAAAAGGACTTAAGGATTCTAGAATTTAAACAGGAAACCATCCTACAGAATGTAGATGACAATGTAATTTGCAGCCCAATTTAGAAGCTACCCAACCATAATGCTATACAAACCCTTAATTTTCTAGCTGAGAAGAGATTAAAAGTCTCAAAAGAAAAAAGCTCAGATATCCGCCCCCCCAGAAAGTTTAATACTTGGGATACTTTCTTACACTCAGACAGTAATGGTTGTGTAAGGATGAGATCCAGGCTATTTGTGATCTCGGGTCCCCTTGCCACCCAAACAACTGTTTTAATCCTTCCCAGGAATGGCCAACTTCTGGTAGATGTGGGTTCCTAATCTTGAACTACGTAATAGTAAAGTTGTTGTATGAGGCTATCAAAGTTCCTGAGTTTGTGCCCCTAGAATGGAAAAAAGTGATTGACATTATCTTTCAAAAAATAAAACATGCCCTTACTCAGGCTCCAGAGTTAGGACTACTTGACTGGAGAAAATGCTTCTCCTTCTACATATCAGAGAAGAGTGGAATTGCTTTGAGTGTCTTAATCCAAAGGCTGGGAAAAGAAATCTGTCCTGTAGCTTGCTTTTCAAAAAAGTTAGAGTGGTTTCTGGATAGCTACACTGCATGAGGGAAATAACAGTTACAACTATGTTAATGGAGTAAGCTATGAAACAATAAGACAAAACAAAAAGTCCTGAATCCCCTTTAGGTCAGGATTATTTTTTAAACAAAAGTCTACTTGTGGTTGACAGGGGAACTGCTTACTCAGTATCAGGCCGTGCTTTAGATACCATGAAGACTTGCACTACACTTACTCCTACCTCATTGATGCCAATAGGCTCAGATGTTAGCCACTCTTGTGAACAGGTGATTTCCTGACCTATGCAAGCAGACAGAACGTTAGTGACCTGCTGTTTCAAGAGCCTGAGGAGGTGCAGTTCATTGATGAAAGTAGCTTTGTCCAAGAAGGACATCAAAAGTTAGGTTATTCAGTTGTCAGTTCATAACAGGTTATTGAGATCAAATCCCTTTCCCAAGGGACTTCTGCTCAGAAAAAAGAGCTCACAGACCCTACTCACGCATTGATATTAGGAAAGGGAAATGAGTTAGGTATCTCTATAGAATCCAAGTATGCCTTTCTGGTGCTACATGCCCATGCAGCTATCTAGAAAGAAAGGGGTTTCCTAACTAATGTATAATCATCTACAAAGCACAGGCAGGAAATTCTTCAACTTCTAGGAGGCAACCTATCTTCTCAAACAAGTCTCCATTGCTTATTGCAAGGGACACCAAAGAGACATGTCTAAAGACTTTTTGGAAAATCAAAAAGTTAATATAAATGCAAGAAAGATAGCCTTTCAATCCTTCAAGACCCTGGCCTCATTCCCCATCTCTGAGAACATATTAAAGCCAGTCTATACTTCCCAGGAAAATAAATGGGCCTTAGGACAAGGAAGAATAATTAAAGCACTCTAGTGGTATTTAGAAAATAAACTGGTCTTTCCTCAGGGGACACAGTGGAAGGCTATAAAAACCTTTCAGATTCTTTCTGTATGGGAAGAGATGCTACATGGGAAATGGTCACTCAAATTTTCCTTAGGCTAGCACTAGCAATGACCATCTGACAGGTCTGTAAAGTGTTCCCACTCCATGTTAACAACAACCCTGGCAAACCCCAGGATTACCTCCTTTGGTAGAACCTGTACAGAGGAGAGGGACATACCCTGGAGAGAACTGGCAATTATGCTTTACCCACATGCCACCATATCGGATATTTAAACAAATACTGGTTCTGAAATGTTTACAGGCTGGATCAAGGCCTTCTCCACCCATTTAGAAAAGCTTACAGAGGTAGTTACATTACTCTTTAAAGAAATCAACCCAGTCCCTTCAGAGTGACTATGGCTCTTCTTTTACTTCTCAAATAACTCAGGGGCAAAGGCCTTAGGAATAACATAGCATTTCCATTCTGCATGGAGACCTCAGTTCTTCAGAAAGGTTGAGAGAACAAACCAGACCCTAAAGTGAGCTCCAGAAAAACTTTGCTAAGAGACATCTTAGTCTCGGTTCTGATTCTTGCCAATAGCCCTCAAGAGGATTTTTAATACCCCCAGAACTAGGTGAAATATTGTTCATTTGATATGTTATATGGGAGGTCTTTTCCGTCCTCTGATATGAGGTAGACTCAGAGACCTTAAGACTCTTAAAATCTTATTAATCTGGGTATCCAAGTATATGGGAACAAAGTCCTGACAGATCCTCACCCAGAGAAACCACCTAATGTCTGCCTGGGAGATCAGCTACTCATTAAACCTTGGAAAGAAGGGAGTCCTGTAAACAAATTAAAACCAAAATGGAAGGGCTCCTTTCAGGGTTACTTGCCATATCCACTACAGTAAAGATGCTAGAGATAAGTAGCAGGATCCACCTATTTAGGATAAAGCCAACTCCACCTAAAATAGCTGAAGACTAAAAGAAAGAAGAAAGCTAGTCCTCTGAATCCCCAGAAAGACCCAAAGCTCCTTTTCTTTCTTTCTTTCTTTCTTTTTTTTTATACCGGGGATCAAACTCATGACCTTCCATTTGCCAGACAGGCGCTTGTGCCACTGAGCTAAATCTACAGCCCTCTAAAGCTCCTCTTTAGAAAGCAGCACCCCAACTGTGTTTCAAGGACAGATGAGTAGAGTCACTATAGAAGGGCAGTGGTATTCTATCTGGTATGCCTCTTTACCTCCATAGGCTCCTGACAGGTTCACCAAGCTCTCTTCCATTAAACGAGCAGCTCAATCATTCTCCATATATAGGCACTAACTCCTTCCTCATTGTCTTCTGACAGATTTTCTTCAGCAAGCCACATCATCCAAAGGTTGTGAGAGAGTACATAATTCCCAGTAGGTAGGAAATACAGTCCCTTTCAGTAGCAAGTAGCTATATAAAGACAGAGACCTCCACTCCATTAGCAATCCATAAAGAAATATTGGTATTTATGTCTCTTGGGAAGTGATTCAGGAGATTAGGGCATGGCAAAGCAGCTGGTCAATTGGGTATGACCTGTCGAATTGCAAAGACTTGTTAACCACAGGGGTAGAGCAGCTCCTGAGCCTTGCACCTGATACCAAAGGAAGGATGCAATTCTTCTGACACAGGATCAAGCTGAGCTCCGCACCAGTTATCAATCTCTTGGCATGTGATTGGGTGGGTTTTTGATGAGACAGACTAGATCTGACATCAGAAAGAAGTTATAATATCGGGGGCCGATCAGTCCCCTGATTTGCCTAGAGACAGGTGCAATGAGGGATAAAGGAAGAAAGGTGGAGAGACAAACTTTGAAGGTACATGGGAGACTGGGAGGTCAGTACCTCAGGATGGGCAGAGACAAAGCCACCCTGAGCTAGCCACTATTTACTGGGTGAGCACAATAATTGGAGGGAGTAGCAGATGGCTCAGAGTGCAGCGGCGATCTTAAACTGATGAGGATTTTATGTTGATGAGGATGGTGGGATAGGAAAAGCATTCTTACAACAGCAGGTAGGAAGAGATAGCAGGTTATTAAGGAGTTTATCCTTTCCCCCAGGTGAAATCTTTTTTTTTTAATTACTACTCAGTTCTCAAGGAACCAGGATGTTTTCAGCTGATGTAATCTCATCCTGGAGCATCACAGCATCATGGGACCACTGAGGCCTCCACTGTGACTGGAGGCACATGGAATTATCTTTCCACATACCATTACCGGCTCGCAAGGCAAGATACTAGGCCTCAGATGAGCCCAAACCTACGATTTAATCATGAAATAATTTTTCCCAAAAAATCACATAGAATGGCTCTTGACAGTATAAAAGATGGCAGTAATTGACTTTGTTGCCATTGTCCTCTTTCTTGCAGTGGCCCACCTTACATGCAAGACATGCCTGTTCTTTATCCTTCAAAGCACTTTTTCTTCTTGAGCACTTCTTTTGAGCTTCTTTTGCTTTTCTTCTTCTTTCACACCAAACATTAAACATTCATTGATTGTTTCACCCAGTTCTTTGAATGGGACAGTAAGAGCTTGCAAAGGACCCCTAGTCACAACAACACCTGGTAGCAAAAGGACTCAGATGTGAATCACAGAGGCTGTCCAGAATAACAGATAGCAATCCCATCTCAAGCAAGTGATGGGAATCCTGTAATGAACCTTTATCAAAGTTCAAATATGACATAGATGCCCAGTTTCTGTGGCTACCCAAATGTGAAAGGAAATCTTGGCCAAGTAATGTCTTTTCCTCAGAAAAAGTCTGTGTGAGATCTGTGTGAGAGTGTGAATTCAGATAGCAAATTGCCTAAGCATCTGGCATGGGAACCCAAGAGCACCCTGGGAAAGGAATCTTTGCTGCTAGAGTTTTCTTAGGTGCCACCCTCCAGAAATCAGGAACCAAGACTCCCTGAGAGACTCTTAAGTGGTAGAGAGAAGTTCCTGACCTGGATGGTGGAGGCCTTGGCCTGGGAAAAAAAGACTACAAGAAGAAAAGGTTTATCAACTCACTGTGCTCAAGAAGACAGATCCAACAGGTAAAGAATCAAAGGAAGAAACTGTGGTGTGTGGGGATAAATTCTCACATCTAATTTCAACAAGGATAAGCAAAAATTTAAAAAAATGTATGATGGTTTGTGTACTTACAATTCATGAAAATAAAATGAGAAGCAATACATTTTTGTGAGAGGAAGGAAATTATAGAAGGGAGGAAATTTTTGAGGAATATGAATGATAGCAAGGGGTGTTTCCAAGGAAATGTTTGTGAAGTTGCCATTTATAGAGGAGGACTAACGTTCTGATGGAGGGGCCGTATATCATAATTACCTGTTTGACAAACCTTTATTTATATCAGTTTTGGTCTCTCTTCTTCTCATTAACTTTTTCCCCAGATGAGCACATTGAGGACTTGTCTTAGTTACTTTTTTCATTGCTGAGACAAAATACCTGACACTCAAAGTTAAAGGGAGAAAGGTTTATTGGCTCACGGTTTGTAGAGTATTCAGTCCATAGTTGGCTGGCTCCACAACAGAAAGGTCATGACAGAGGGGCATCACAGAGGAGAAAAACAGTTCATTGCAGGGAAAGACAGGAAAAGCAGCAAAGAACCTTAACAGTGTATTTCTGCCCCTTTTATCTTATCCAGGATACTGAAGGTGAGCAGCACTCACACCCTTAATCCCAGTGCCATTGATCCTAGCATTGCACCATGAATCAATCCCAGCATCACATACTGTAGATCCAGCCACCTCTGAAAAAGCCCCACTTATGACCGCATGAGGTTTTTTGGGGGGGCAGGAATCTAGATACGTGCCATGAAAGAATTCTCTGTAAATGCGTGATAACGTAGCAGTTAGTTACCTGGTTGAGTCCTTAATGATAAATAAGAAAGAATGCTCATAAAGTTTTTTCCTCGTCCACTACAAAATGCAGCTTGACATTTTATTTTAAGAAACAATACTACATTTAGCAGCATATTTACTCCATTAAATGTGGGTTATAGGTACTTTTATCTTTCATAGGGTTTCTTGTGTTTTGTATGAGACCAATCTGAGAGCAACCCCTTGGTAATGGAATAAGACTTTTTTGTTTATTTTTGTTTTGTTTTTGGCTTTGTTTTGTTTGCTGTATAAAATGATGGGAGTAATTATTTAATGACACAGAAAAACAATAGGAAACAAGCTGGTTATAAGTAGTAGGCAGAAGATGACTTCATTTTTGATAAAAAATTAAAACGTATAAATATGCATATAAAAACCTGGAAGAGCTGGGCGTGGTGGCACATGCCTGCAATCCCAGCACTCAGGAAGCTGAGGCAGGAGGATGGCTGTGAGTTTGAGGCCAGCTTGGGCTATATGATGAGCTCAAGCCAATCCTGAACTGCATACCAAGACTGTCTCAAAAAGCAAAGCAAAACAAAACCCTTAACTTACAGTGGGGACAAAGCATAGCACTTAACTTCTGCTTTCTGCTTTCAGTATTCAGGAAATCACAGAAGATACGCAATGGTTGTATTATAAAACCTGGAAGGTCACATGCCAAACTACCAACAGTATTACTTCTATCCAATGATTATTTTACCTTTGCTTTTATGTATTTTTTGAAACAAAATTGTTTCTGAAACAAGCAGTTCTGAAGAAAGAGCTATTTTATGGCAGGAGTTAGGAATCCAAGAAGCCAAGCTAGATGTTCAGCAATCAAGGTCTGAAATCCAAGGAGGTCCAGTCAGGACAACAGTGGTGAAGCAGAGGTAGACACTGTTCTTTTCTTTTCCTACTATAATGCCATTTATCCAACTCCTTTCTCTACGCTTGATAGCTCTGTGTAATTACATTTAATGAGACTCTATGATATTAAATGACATGATAGCAGTTTGAATTACTACTAAATTGAGCTATTTTGTAGTTATATACCACACAAAACTCACTAGAAATCAAGTGGTCCTACACAAAAACACATCCCTGTGTTTTCTATTCTCCATTCATTTCAGTTTTCACTACACATACATTTCTTGTTTCACAGACATGGAAGGGGTAATTTTTTTTTCTCAGAGAATCTGACAGTGCCCACTGAGCATTGTCTCAGACTTGATTTTAAGTCTACTGATAACTGCCCTTGTCTTCTAAGTATGCTGCAGAGTTAGGTTTTACCAAAATCCAAACCACCTCGCAATAAACCTAAATGTCATCCTTCTTTATTTTTTTTTATAAAAGAAAGCTTATTGTTTTACAGTCAGGAGCATCAAAACAACACTTTTACCTACAGCTGCTTTTTTGGGTGTCTCTCGAAGTGTTCTGCCCTTTTGAACTGCAGTATTTTCAGGAGTTGCTCCAAACTACTCTTGAGGTCCAAGACACAAAACCAAAAAGTAAACCTTGATTTTCTTCTGCATTACCACCACCTGTCCAAAATACTAAGTCACTCTGCATAGTAAGTTAACATAGCAATCCATGGCACAAAAATTTCCATGTAGCAAAAAGGAAAGGTACAAAAAAGAATTATACCTGTAGTAAAAAAGTGACAAAAATTTTTACAGGTAGTGTGTACAATTTAAAATTTGTATTATCACAGTAAAAAGAGAGAGATTTGAAGGGTTACAAAAATTTCTTTGTAAGAGGAAAAAATTCATTTCAGGAGAGTTACTCAAGATCAAAGGAGTTTGTCTTCAGTGAGAGAACTGCCTGCTGTCTGATGATTTCTTACTAATGTGTTTAAGGCTTTTGGACTTCTAGACTTTCTTACTTTTCTGGTAGCCAAATCTACTGCTGCCTCCTCTGTTTTTCTGCTTGCCTTCACTGCTGTTCACATTGAGATCAGCAAAAGGAGGCACCTTGAAACCAAATGACAGAGGATGGTCTGTCTGTGTATTGGCAGAAGTTTAATAATTTGTTGTAATTCTTCTTCAAACCCAATTTCCAATATACGATTTGCCTCATCAATAACCAGACGCTGGAGGTTTTTATACATAAATCCTGCGGCATTTTGCATATGGTCCAGGAAGCAGACTGGTGTGACCACAGTGATGTTGATCCCATTAACAAGCTTCTGTATTTTGTCTTGGTTCAGTTTGGTTTTTTTGAGACAGGGTCTTGCTGATAGTTCAGGCTGGCCTCAAACTTATGGTGATCCTCCTGCCTCAGCCTTCCAAGTGCTGGGATTATATACATGCAGCACCACACCTGGCATTATCACTTGTATTTGGATTTTGCTCTTTATTTGTTATATAGAAACTTTCTAATTTTGCCTTTACTTTTACATAGACTCATCAGTTATTTCCATTATACTTTCAGGAGTCTGGATCGGACTTCCTCATTTTATGTTTTCTTCTACATTTTTAATGTTTAAAGCTTTAATTCACTTGAAGTTCATTTGAGTACAAGAACTTTGATAGAGAGCTCATTTTTTTTCAGTTGTTCCTACCAAGAGCATTTACTGAACAGTCTTTACTGATCTGAAAGGTCACTCTTACGATAAACCTAAGTTCCTGTGAATAATTCAGCCTCTTTCTAGACCAGTGGTGGTGAACCTATGGCATGCGTGCCACAGTGGGTACACAGAGCCTACTCTATCGGCACACAAGCCAAGTCACCCCAGTGACCAAGCTTCAAACAACAGTTGTCTTTCCCGAACTGAAACCTCAGCATTCAGGTTTAACTGTAATGTTGGCACTTTGTGATAAATAAGTGGCTTGGGGTTGCAGTTTGGGCACTCGGTCTCTAAAATGTTCACCATCACTGCTTTAGACTACTCTATTCCTGCCCTCTGCTCTGATCTATTATTCTTTTTCTAGTAGTTCTTCAAAGAAATTACCAAAAGTTGAAATTTAACTTGTTACACCAAGAAAAGTTTTTATTTGTAAATTGTAATTGCCTTTGTAGCAGAAGTTTCAATTCAAATCAAATCATGGTAACGATGGTCTCACAACAGTGAGAGTGTGCTTAATGGATTTAAAAATAGAAAAAACTTTTTTTTCTAGTTAGACAAACATATGCTCCACTTTGACATTAAGCATCTAACTCAGTAGCTCTCAAACATTTTTGTCCCCAGAACTCTTACATTTAAAAATTATTGAAGACTCTAGCCAGATGTGGTGGTGCATGATGGTAATCCCAGCACTCGGGGAAGCTGAGGCAGGAAGATCACTGTGAGTTCAAGGCCAGCCTGGGCTAAGTAGTGAGTTTGAGGTGTTCATATTACATAGTGAGACCCTGTCTTAAAAAATAAATAAAAATTAAAAATAAAGACTCTAAAGAGCTTTTCTTTATGTGGGTTACTTCTGCTTATATTTGCTGCATTCAAACTTTAAATGAAGTATTTTAAAAACACATTCCATTATCGCTCAGTGTAATGACATCACCAACAACACTACATGCAACCGCTGGAAAATTCCACTGTACACATATGAAAGAATAAGAGTGAAGAAGACAATGACAGTTTAGTACTATTATAAAAGTAGGTTTAGCCTTGAAGCCTCCCTGCAAAGTTTAGAGACCCTCCTGCAGACCACACTTTGAGAAAGGCTCTTCTAATTATTTCCACCAAAATTGCCAGTGACAGTATAAACATTTTTTTCTGATTCTTGCCTGAAGCTTTAATTTTGCAATGAAAAAGAGCCTGTGTGCATGGAGGTGAGGCCAGAATCTAAAAACTGTTTAGTTTGGGTGTGATGGCATATGCCTATGATCCTAGCATTCCAGGAGACTGAGGCAGGAGGAGCACAAATTCAAGCCCAGCATGAGCAATTTAGTGATTTAGCAAGACCCTGTTTGAAAATCAAAACATAAACAATTTTAAATGACTGGAGATGTAGCTCAGCAGGAAGGCCCTGGGTTCAATCCCAAATATCACAATAAATAAATAAATAAATAAATAAATAAAGTTTCAAATATACTTAAAATTAGAATAAAGAAAATGTACAAGAATTAGTGTTTCTATCTGTAAAAGAAATAACAAACTGGGCATGGTGGCACACCTCTGTAGTCCCAGCACTCAGGAGGCTGAGGCAGGAGGATAGCCACGAGTTTGACTGCATGTTGAATTCAAAGCCAACCTGAACTAGACAACAAAATCCTGTCAGAGAGAGTAAATATATAAATGGAATAGCAATAGACCACTGCAGGTTGTATTTAGCCTTTTGGTTAATCATGGTAAATTTAAATTGACATGTTTATACATATTGATATAGTTATTGCTACTCTTGCCAACTGGGGCTCTTCCATCCTCCTGATCTGCTTATTCTTCCTATATCTGACCCTGAATGACACAGTCTTTAAATGACCTCAAAGAATCCACTTTTGTATACTGTCTCAAATATGGACTATGTCAGTGAAAAATTCTCCTGTTCATTAACTCTCTTCCTCTCTCTCTGTCTGTCTCCCTCTGTCTCTCTGTCTCTCTCTCTCTCTCTCTCTCTCTCTCCCCTACCAACTTGTATCTCCTTTGTTTTTTTTTTTTTTTTTTGAGACAGAATCTTGCAATATAGTTCAGGCTGTCCTTGAACTCACTAGGTAGCCGAGGCTGACCTCCAACTCGTAGTGATCCTCCTGCCTCAGCAGCCCTAGTGCTAGGATTGGCTCAAGACTTTTATTTTTGTTCTTGGGGTAAAGGGGAGAGCTGTGGGAGATAAGAAGCCCATGGTAACTAAAACCTAGGGAAAGCTGTATGGCATTTTTGGCATTTACAGGGTAGGCTAGAATGCATTCTCCTGATGGCATTGTGGGTAGAGGTGGAGTATTAATTGTGGCTGCACACTTCTTTATCATGTTTCCTCATGCCAAGCATGTCTAATTACCACCTTAAGTCTCCTCCTTGGGGTGTGATTTTTACTATGGTGACACAGTAAAGGTAACTACAGTTTACTTTAGTGGCTATTCTATGCATTGGTTCATCCCTGGCCACCTGGAATTTGCCAGTATCATTGGGGAAAGTTGCTAATTGGGTATTGGGGGAGGGAATAACCCTCCACTGCCTCAGTGGGTATGATTTTAATGATCTTGTTGCTCTTGTATCTGGCTTTAGTAACTCTGCTGGCCTCATACGGTACTTTGTAAAGACTGGAATGAATTCTCATCCTCAGTTCTCCAAGTGTTGTTCCTTAATTTCACAAATTCCTGCAAACGTGTCTAGTTTTTAATTCTCAGTTCCCTGATGTGCTTGCTAACCCCATAATGGCGTGGAATGTCGTTGCTGTATCATTTTTCCCTCTGAGAGATTTTATGCTAGTTAATCATAAAGAGTCAGAGCTGAAGATCTCTTCTTCTATAGCTTCTCAAAGCTTACATGTCTGTGTATTCCCTACCTATCTTTGGAGCTTATAAAAAGTCTCTGGCTATCTGATCTAAAGGGACCAGTGAAAGCTCCATAAACTCTTGGCCTGGGATGGGTTGGAATGCTCTGGTGATCATTAGTTTGCCTTGAAAATGTTAGAAACCAAAAGGCAGAATTTAACAAGTAGGTTAAAAAACATGGCTCCAGGATTCTAATCAGTAATGCAATTGAGACCAGAGGCATCAGTAAAGATCACAGTCTCAACTAGAGTAATACCTCGGTTTCTGAATGCTTCTGTTGGGAACAATTCAGTTTGTGGACAGAAGAGTTTCACAAAAATTTTCTTCTGTTCACAAACTCCACATTGAGTGATGAACACAACTGTGGCCATCTTCTCCAGAACTGTGGAACAAATTAAGATCATGAACCGAGGTTCCACTGTATTTTACTATTTTATCTATATTATCCAGTGTATATCTCATCTTATGTGGCTCTTGTTTAAAAAATCTGCCTCCATCAGTATATCAGCTTTTTTCTGTGTTATTAAGAAGGGGCTTCTGATAGATTGACCCTGCTAGAAAAGACTAACTCAATAACTTTCACATAATTACAGAATAATTGTTGCTCTTTTAGCTCAGGATGTAGGGTAGCTGTGTTATGATCATACATCCAGTCTTATGCTGCCCTGGGTCTATTTCATTGCTTTAATCTGTGAACATCTCAATATCTACACTCTAATGGCAGATATGTTGGATTAGGCTCAAAATGACTCAGGACAAACTCATGCTTCTAGCACTGTCTTTTCTAATAGTTATTATCACGCATGCATGCATAAGAGACCTTATTTCATAAAATCCTGGCCTTATTTATTTTCTTTTTTTTTTTTTTTTTTTTTTTTGCAGGACCAGGGATTGAACTTTATTTATTTTCTAGTAGGTGACACAAGTGACTCCATCTTCATTCTAACAACTCTGAGTCTTTTCTTATATCCCCCCGGTGCTTATGAAAGTCTCTGAAGTTATCAGTGATCACTTCTCCTATATTTACATTTCTTTAGTTTGTCCTTTCAGGGGTGAACCTTTCCAGGTTGTGTATCTTATTAAGCTCCCAAGATGGAGGGGAAGGAATTGATGCTTGATCGGTAGTGTGTCATGACCCTTTTAGCCAAGTTTGAGGAATCCTTGGACTAGGGTGAATGGAATTCATTTTTAATTTAATTTTACCTTTTTGGTAGGCGATGCCTAGTATCTTAAAATATTGGGTAACATTAACTCACTCTGTGTGTTCTTTTACAAAATTTTGAAAGGCAATAGGTGGAAAGCTTTTAAAGGAAAACACTTAACAGAACCAACAAGAGAAAAATAAAGTGAGTTTTTAACCAAAAAACATTATTTTTAGTCAGACCAACTTTTTTTTTTAACCAAAGTTCATCAAGGAAAACCGAATTTATCTGGAATACTTCTTAGAGAAGTTTTGTGAATCTGACTGTAAATGATTTAAAGAAAAATCATTATGAGTAACGAAAGTCAAAGAATGGCCATGGTTAGTATTTTTGTGAGAGCTCAGAAATTGTAAAAATAATCTAGTCTTTTCCATGTTGTACAATGTTTTTGGATTATAGTTATGAATGACAGTACTATATCTGGATCTTTGCTTTCTCATCATTTGTTGTTTCTTTTTTTTTTTACCATTTTGTTATTAAGACTACATTTAAATTTTCATTCTAGTGTAAAAAATATACTTTTTATCTCTAACTCCTCAATAATAGATGATTTTATCTTTTACAAAGTAATAAGTGACACACATATATCCTCATCTATATTTGCTATTTTTAATTAAATACAGTTTAAAAGTAAAATGTAGTTGTTACGGATGTGTTTTTAGGTGACCAACATCTAATCTTTTCAATTTTTAGAGTTTTCATAAACTGAGCATTTTAGAAGGGAGAGCAAAAATACAGTTGAATGACAAACAATAATTAGCCAGCAATAATTAGCATCACAGCTAACCAAAAGCGCTTTGTACGTTAGCTCAGCTTCTACTCTTGAGGAGAAATTTTGAATCCTTTAAAAAGTCCAGATAGGTTGATAGCACTGAGAAGAATACAGATTATCTTTGGATATTTTAGAAGTTTAGGAAACATTTTTAATATCCATAAACAAATTTCCTCCCTCATGTAAGCATGCGTCTCATATACTCAACAGCACCGTGCTTCCTCAGTCAAAGCACACAGATGCAGACCAGGTCTTAAATGGGAGGACTGTTCAAGTGGTGGGTTTTTTCCAGCTGAATAGTACAGAATTCAAGTAGTAGAAGAGACATAAATTTTATTGATCTTTTTATGCATGTATCAACCAGTTACTATGCATATTCTATAAAAGAACACTTTTGGTTACCTTGCAAGTATTAAAATCATGTGTTTTTAATTTTACAAATTTCTGCATAACAATTAGGCAAAACTCATAAATGCAGTATATTAGTTATTGTATACAGTACTGCTAATGCTTCTATTTGCAAACAATTCGGTTCGCAAATGAAGGCATTTGGCAAAATTTTGCTTCTGTTCACAAACTCGACGTAGGGTGACAAACACCACCATGGCCATCTTCCCCACACAAACACAAACACAAACACAACCATCTTCCCCAAAATTATAAAACAAATTAAGTTTGTAAACTGAGGCACTACTTTACAGACATATCCTTAATCACATGCTGTCAGGTATGCTACAGTAACCCAAAATAATAGTTATTTTTAACCATACTTCTAAAGTGATCATTGAATGGAATTTCAAACAAACAGATATTTAAGCAAACCCTGACTCTGCTAAAACTCAGTCATCTAGGAAATCAAAGTGTAACAGCAGAAAATACAAGAATTTATCCTAATAATCATAAACTATTGCTTCTTCTAAGTCAGTTTTTTGTAAATACTCTTAAAAACAGATCAGTACTTTAAGGAAACCTCATTGCTTTAAGCATAGAGCAATAGAATTTAGTTATCAATGTGTTAAATTTTGATTTAAGCTTTGAAAAAGCTTTAAATACCTTTGTTTTAATTACACAACTGTAATCACATATATACATTTTCTCTTATAACACTTTCCTTTATAGACCTTTTCTTCTTTCCTTTTTTTTTTTTTTTTGTACCAGGGATTGAACTCATGACCTCGTGCTTGCCAGGCAGGTGCTAAATCCCCACCCCCTATAGACCTTTTCTGACCCAATCCATCTAGATATTCTACAACTTGAACAATTTAACCATTTAGGACAGAAATCTTATATTACTATGCATTTTCTTTCCTTTCAGCCTCCTTTTCCAAAAATATATCCATACTCTGGTTTCTTTTCAGATTGTACAAATCTTCCACATTTTACCCAAAATATACTCCCATAACTGTAAGTGTCTTGGTGTTTTGTTTTGTTTTGTTTTGTTTTTGAGACAGTTTCTTTCTATTAAATTGAGTCTGGCCTTCAACTCGCTATGTATCCCAGGCTGGCTTTGAACTCAGCATCATCCTGCCTCAGTCTCCTGAGTCCTGGGATTATAGACATGTGCAATCTTGCCAAATTAATATCTGTTTTTATACCTGCTTTTATGCAGTCTCTTTTTTGCCTTAGCTATTTTAAATCTGGATCTATGAAGCATCTGAATTTACACAAATCAGTCATTTCTTTATTAAAACACAGTTAAATTTATTTCTATTACTTTCATACAGAAATACCAGGTTAACTAGAATGTAAACTGTTGAAAATGTCATGGTTAGTAAAGTTCCAGGAGGAAAGCAATCTTTTTTTTTGAGCAGAAGATATTTATTGAGAGAAAGAAAGCTTCTGTCTGAGAGACAAAAGGGGTTCGGAGTGGGTTGTCCGAGGAAAGCAATCTTAAACCTTTCTTCTGTGAACAATAATTATGAAAATACATCAAACAGATCCAAATATATTCTCTTGTAGAATCTAAGAAGCCAAGAATATCTGAATTTATATTTAGCAGATGGTGTTTTAGCATGTTGATTTCCCTAGAAATGACTCTGATGTCTTATCATAAACATTTCTCTTTTTTAGGTGTAATTTATTTACCATTTCACAGCTATTTTAAATTAACCATATAAACCCGGAAGCTAGATGTGCATAGTTACTGTTTTTGGTTGTTTCTTTTTGTCACCATGAATTCTCAAAGTTGTGACACTTGAAACATGAACACCAACAGTCACTGAATTTGAAACGTTTAACAAAGACAAATATAATTCTGACTGGCCAAAACCCATTATTTTATTTTATTATGTTTTTAATTGATTTTATTTATTTTATTTTTTGTGACAGGGTCTTGTTATGTAGTGAAGGCTGGCTTCAAACTCACAACAATCCACGTGCCTCAGTCTCCGAAGTGCTGGGATTACAGGCATGTGCCATCACTGCACACGCCAACTATTTTATTTTATTTTATTTTACTTTTGTATGTTTATTGGTCTTTTTGAGACAGGGTTTCACTATGCAGTTTAGGCAGGCCTTCAACTCACTTGTAGCCCAAACTTGCCTTTAACTACCAGCAATCATCCTGCCTCAGCCTCCCAAGTGCTGGGATTACAGGCCTGCGCTACCACGCCCCATATGCGTCTCGACACATGGCGCCCGACAACTATTTTAAAGAGAGTTCTATTTTTAACTCCTTGAGAAAGTTGTGAGCCTCTGCTTCATTCTGGTGGCTGCTGTAACGCGGCCTAGTGCCCACGTGCAAGGGACACGTTATCCGGCTGAGTGCACTTCCTTGTGCTTGAAAGAGCGGTGAGCCCTGTCAGCCTGCGGGACATTGGTAGAGGAGGGCCCCCTGGCGGCCAGACCCTATAGTGTAGGGACAGGCACCTTCACTAGTGTGGGACAGGGGGCCCCCTCCAGTTTTTGTCCCTGGTTTCTCTCAGCCACAACCGGAGCCACTAGGTGGCAAGCATCAGCTGACCCAAGAGCAAGGGCCTTAGGGATAGTGTCTCGTGGTGCAGACGCTAGAGGTGCGTTTGGCGCCCCCTTCTGAGGGAGCGTCGCGAGAGCTTGTAGAGGGCGCTTTCCGCGGGTTTGGGAGTAGGAACCAGCCGCTTCATGAACTAGCTCTGGCAAAGGGTGAGAAGAGCGGGGGCAACAGGGTCCCGCTGGGCCCTGGGGTGGGCTTGAGGGGAGGAGAGACCTGCCCTGGACTTCTTTATATCTCTAGGGCTCAGAAAAAGGAGCGTGCGGAGCGGCGGACACGGTCAGACTCGGGAGGTGGGGGAGGGGCCAAGGACCACCAACTCCGCGGAAGACCACGAGGGTCATGCCATGACTCCTCGTAAGACCACCGACCCCCGTTAATTTTCAGTGCACAAGTCTCTGAGAGACTTCAGTGGGGAGGAGCAAAACTCAGCACTATACGAGCTAGAGAGTGAACAATACTCAGGGACGGGCCCTGGGCCACTTTCGTCTCCTCAGAATCTGGCTTTAAACCTTTCAGGGACGTCTCCCACGTTCCTCGAGTGCTTCCTTTTTTTTTTTTTTTTTTTTTTTTTGGTGTGTGTGTGTGTGTGTGTTTTGTTTGTTTGTTTTTTCCCCTCGTCTTTTTGAGACAGGGTCTTACTATGGAGTGAAGCTGGCCTTGAACTCATTGTGTAGACCAGGCTGTGCTCGAATTTGCAGAAATCCTCCTGCCTCAGCTTCCTGAGTGCAGGGACTACAGGGGTACAACACAACGCTTGGCCAAGTGTTTTTTTTTTTTTTTTTTTACGGGAGATCGAACTCACGACGTTGCACTTGCCAGGCAGGCGCATACACCACTGAACTAAATCCCCAGCCCTGCTAAGTGTCTTCTTGTTGCCCACTGCTTTACTCCTAGACCCTCGTGGGAAAGCGTCATAACCGGAGAGTTTCGGGAGAGACCAACAGCTCTGTGGTGAAGGGAAGGTGTATTGCAAAGGGCCAGAGAAGGAAACCCTGAAAGTTATTTCTCTGGTAGCCCCGAGAGACAGCTTCCAGTCAGTCTTAGCCTGGACTAAGGTAAAGAGGAGCTTCCCAAGGAGCAGCAGCTCCACTCCTTGCCTGTAATTCGTGGGGATGAGGTTCACCTAACGCCAGAGGGGCCAGATCCCCCAAAGTGCTCAATA
>RJWM01026279.1:0-28284 GCA_004363535.1 Dasyprocta punctata | reverse complement strand
GGACTTCATTACTGCTCTCAGCCTAAACTAAAACGTTATTCTTGTTTCCTCCTTTATTCAAAAGCTATTTGGAGAACTTTCAGTAGCTGATTCCTAATATTAATTTCTAGTTTCAGCATTTTGCAAAGAAGTTTAGGCCCTCGATGACATCTGCAATTTTCAGATTTATTGGGATTTTCTTCATGGTAGAAAATACGATCCATGTTTACAATTATCTTGCAAATTCTGTAAAATCATCTGGGTAACTAAACATCCAAGGCATCTAGAGGAACAGATGAGAAGAGCAAAATGTGAACAGGAAGTGAACTGCAAAGAGGAAATGATTTTGTCAACAAGGGGACAGAGAACTGGCTTTTTTGGTACCTGCCACAGGCTGGGCACTGTGCTGGGCACTTTGCATATCTTACTTCATTCAGTGGGAGGCAGGATCCTTCAGAGCAGGAAACCGAGGCTCAGGGAGGTTAAGTAATTTATTTACCTCTTCCTCTTGCTTTACCAAGCAATGTCTCACCTTTCCTTCAAGACTGGGTTTAGCCAGGCATGGTGGTGCATTCCTGTATTCCTAGCACTCAGGAGACTGAGGCAGGAGGATTCCCATGAGTTCCAGGCCAGCCTGGAGTACATCGGGAGACTGGGAGGGGGAGCTGGGTTTAAACATCACCTCTTAAGCAGGGGTGGAGTCCTTGCCTAGCCTGGCTAGGCATTGGTGTGATCCCCAACATTAAAAAAAAAAAAATCACTCTTTTTGGACAGGGTCTCTCTATGGCTTCAGGCTGGCCTTGAACTCACTATGCAGCCCAGGCTGGCCTCAAATTTACTTCGATCTTCCTGTGTCAACCTCCTTAGTGGTGGGATTACAGTCACGTACCACCACCCCTGGCAAGAATCACTGGTTTGTTTTGTTTGATTGTTTGTTTTTAAAATTTGAATCTTTTGCCGGGCGTGGTGGCGCACGCCTTTAATCCCAGCACTCGAGAGGCTGAGGTAGGCGGAGCGTTGTGAGTTCGAGGCCGGCTTGGGCTACAACGCTAGCGCAAGGCCGGCCTGAGCTACATAGTGCGACCCTGCCTCAAAAAACAAGGGCCGGGAGTTTGGCTCAGTGCCTTAAGCACCTGCCCTGGCAGGTGCGAGGTTGTGAGTTCAATCCCCGGTGCCGCAAAAAAAAAAAAAAAATTGAATCTTTTTAAACCAAATCATTTATTTTGAATAATTGTTAAAATTCTCAAGATGAACTGGATGCCGCAACAGCTGCTCTCCTGGGTTTAGGTGTTGTTCGTTCATGAAATTCATGCCTGAATCTGCGATACACAATTTCTAGGTGCCTCATTGGCCCTGTTCTGGTGGTATTTGGTTGGACTTTTAGGCTTGCTCTCCAGTTATACTTTCTCTTGCACTTGGCATGGCGGCCACATGGGCCACGGGTCCACTTCTGAAGGTGGCAGCCCATAGAGCCACACAGCAGCGGCACAAAGTACGCGTCTCCTTATGACACTTTTCAAGTGACAGTGGATGACATTCCCTTGTCATCTTGCTTGGGCTGTGGAGACCAAAAAGAAGCACTTCTTATAGGAAGGCCTCCTGCAGAAAAGACCTGCAAAGCCCTCTCCTGCACTCTTGTGTAAGTGGTGTGATCAAAAACTACAGTGTGAGTTTTTTTGTCATTTTTTGTTTGTTTGTTTTGAGATAGGGTCTCACTATGCAGCCCAGGCTGGTCTGGAACTCCTAGCAATTCTGAGGGCTGAGATTACAGGCGTGCACCACCCCACTCCGCGAATTTTTAAAAATGTATTACAATACAAGACACATTGGCATTACCCCTTCAAAGTACTTCCCCTTTCTTTGAACACACTCATCGCATCCTTTTGTCACTTTCTGAAGCAGTTCTAGAAGTCCTCTTTCATGACTATCTTTAGTTGTGCTGCCTCTATGTCTTTTTTTTCTTTTTTTCATTAAGTTTATTGGTACAGTTTAGATATACATAATGGTCACATTCATCATAGAGAACTTGTACGTGTACATGATATACTCCAATTCTTATCTTTTATTTTCCCTATTACCCTCTCCTAGGGCTGCTGTCCTCTTCCTCTGCTTATTTACAAAAACTTTGTTTTCATCTTATCCTTCTTTTCTCAGTTTTTTTTTCCTTGCTCCTTCCTTTCTTTTTCCCTCTCCTTCCCTAGCTCCCTTTCTCATTTGTACACTGTCTCCCTATTTTGTAATACCTATTATACATTTTGGTCCTTGTTTAGTTTTAACTGGGTGCAGTGGCTGGAACACCTGTTGATCTCAGCACTTAGAAAGTCGAAGCAGGAGGATTGCTGTGAGTTGGAGGCCAACCTGGGCTACAAAGTGAGTTCAAGGCCAGCCTGAACTTTATAGTGAAACCCTGTCTCAAAAAGACCTAAAACAAAAACAAAAACAAAAACAAAACAAAATAATCTAACAAAGGAAGCAAAAGATCCTTACCCTGAAAACTACAGTACTCTGAAAAAGGAGATTGAAGAGAATATCAAAAAAGTGGAAAGATATTCCTTGCTCTTGGGTAGGAAGAACCAACACAGTAAAAATGGCCATACTCCCAAAATTGTTACACGGATTTAATGCAATCCCAATGGGAATACCAATAACATTTCTCACAAAACTAGAGAAAATGCTACAAAAATTCATTTGACTAGAATAGCAAAAACAATTCTGGGCAACAAAGGCATGGCAGGAGGCATCAATCCCTGACTTGAAACTATACTACAAAACTACTATGATAAAAACAGCATGGTACTGCAAAACACACACACACACACACACACACACAAGAATCAGTGTAACGCATTAGAAGATGCAGAGGCAACTCCAAACATACTTAGCCACCTTATATTTGACTAGGGGGTTAAACATCCTTACTGGAAGAAAGACAGACTCTTTAATAAATGGTGCTGGGAAAACTGGCTTTGCGCATGCAGAAGATTAAAACCAGACCCATGTCTCTCATCATGCACTGAACTAAAATTGAAATGGATCAAAGATTTAACGATTAAAACAGAAACACTAAATCTGTCTCTATGTCTTTTTTTTCCCCTTTGGTACTGGGAATTGAACTCAGGACCTTGCATTTGCCAGGCAGGTGCTTATGCCACTGAGTTAGATCCCCAGCCCCTGTGTCCATGCCTTGAATGATTCAAAACGTTTACCTTTCATAGTCATTTTGACTTTGGGGAAAATCTAAAAGTTGATGGAGGTAGATGGAGTGCGTAAGGCGGATGGGGACTCACTGGGATGTTTTCACATGCCTGCCTTTCCATTGGATGGTACTTGGCAGCAACAGTCACCATACTTTTGGTCACACTCAGGAAAGAGAACTTCCAGAACTACTTCAGAAAGTGGCAAGAATGATGGGATAGCTGGGCATGGTGATGCATGCCTGTAATCCCAGCACTTGGGAGGTTGAGGCAGGAGGATCACTGGGAGTTTGAGACCAACCTGGGACTACATAGTGAATTCAAGGTCAGCCTGACTGAGGTAGCAAGCCCTTGTCTCAAAAAAACAAAAACAAAAACAAAAAACAAAAAACAGTGGGATAAGTGTGTTCCAAGTGAAGGTGAAGGGTCAGATTTGGAAGGGAAATTATGGCAAGATACATTTCACTGTAACAATTTTTTAATTTAGACATAACTGTATTTTTCAATCACCCCTTGTAATTCAGCATATCTGTCACCCTAGGGTTCCCTGGAGATCCTTGGGGTTGCCCTACACTTTGTGGGCCCACAGTGGTGTTTGTTGATTGAAGAATAAAGACTAACAGAGGGGACCAAAAAGAAGGTTCAGCAAGCAAAGCCCATGGAAGCCACACCCGCTTTAGACCCTGCCGGAGGCTGATGCTGGGGGCACAGAGAGGTGACTGGCCCTGCGTGAGCCTACAGCAGCAGTCCTCCTAGTGCAGGCTCTCCTCATTGCCCACGCGGCAGCGGCCAGTGTGCACGATCTCACCCCATCAGGCCACACTGGTCTCCTTAAGCACACCAGAGTGAAGGATTCAGGGACGGAATCAGGCCAAGGTCACACAGCTGGGCCCCTGCCACAGCCAAGAGTGCCTGGGTGTCCAGCCACTGCCACATCGGAACTTGAACCCGGGTCCTTGTGGGCACCCCCCCACCCCATACACACACACTGCTGCCTTGGTGGCAGAGGCTGTAAATTCCCCTCCTGTCGTGCTGTCCTGAGGTTTCACAATGGAGCCTTTCTTCTGCAGGCTGTTTAATTAATGCCTTAAAGGGAACTCAGGAGAGTGATCCCTGATGTTCCCCGTTAGCCAGCATCTGTGCTCACGTACAATAAACCTTTATGAACAGCGCGCAAGGTACAGACTGGCCCGGGATACTGAGACGTCCTGCAGGGACCTTTGTGCAACACTGCCTGGAGTCCCCCGTGGTAGCTGCTTCCAGCGCGCTCTTCGGGATCCGCCCTAGGCCAGCTCCTCCTCCCTCCTGTTCCCACCCTACACCCTCTTTATCTCCCTTCACAAAAAGCGCTATTCTCTTGCGTGCACAATACACTTCCACAATAGATGTCTATTCAACTCTGGGCCCAAATCATCCTACTGCGCTGGTTCCTCTTTCCTTCTAGTTCTTCAAACATGTGTCAGGGAAGAGAAGTGGGGGCATTGCTGCCAGGGTCTCCTACAGACCAGAAGCTTCTTGAGGGCCTGGCTGGGTCCTTTCACCACTGACTGTAGAACAAATGAGAAGCCTCAATCTTGTTTTCTAAATATTAAAGTAAATGCTGAAAAATAATCAGCTAGGTGTGATGGTGCACATCTCTGAACCCAACAATCTGGGAGGCTGAGGCAGGAGGATTGCAAGTTTAAGAGCTCAGCCTGGGCAGTTTAGCAATTTAATGAGATGCTGTTTGAAAGAAAAATAAAAAGGGCCAAGAAGGTAGCACAGTGCAAAGGCTCTGTTATAACCCACATTATCCTCCTCAAAAATACATATAAAGTTCTTACCACAGACACAAAACCAAACAATGCAAGGGCATAAGGAAGCTATTTATTTATTTATTTTTGGTTTTCAGAGACTGGATCTTGCTATATAGTCCAGGCTGGCCTTGAACTCACAGTGATCCTTCTGCCTCAGCCTCCAGAGGATGGGTTCACAACCTTGCACCACCATGGCCAGCTCCTAAGGAAATTTTTTTTTTTTTTCGGCACCGGGGATCGAACTCACAACCTCACGCCTGCCAGACAGGCACTTAAGCCACTGAGCCAAACTTCCTGCCCTAGTTTTTTGAGGCAGGGTCGCACTATGTAGCTCAGGTCAGCCTTGCACTCATGTTGTAGCCCAAGCTGGCCTCGAACTCACAATGCTCCTCCTACCTCAGCCTCCCAAGTGCTGGGATTAAAGGCATGCACCACTACGCCCGGCTGCCCTAAGGAAATTTTTGAAGGTGATGCGGATTACCTTGATTGTAGTGACTAATAAATGTGGTATACACATGTCCAAACTCACCAAAATGTACATATTAATTATGTATAATTTTAATATATCATGTATACCTTAATAACACAGGAAGGAGAAAAAGTAAAAGAAATGCAACTTGCTCAAAGGAGAGAAAAATATGTACCATTATTTTAAAAAGTTGACAAACATGCTAAAAAATAAAGAAGAAAACAGTCACCTGTAATTCCAACAAACAAATAATTCTCAAAGTTGTATTTCCTTCAAGGTACTCTATATGTATTCTTCTGAATATACATGTATTTATAAAATTTTATAAATATAACTATGATACATTTCCCATCATTAAATTTTTGAAGTTATTTTTCAAGACAGGATCTCACTAAGTAGTCCAAGCCGGCCTTAAACTCAATACGTAGCCCAGGCTAGTCTCAAACCTATAGCTGATCCTCCTGTCTCAGCTTCCCCAGTGCTAGGATTACAGGTGTGTGCCACATCTCCAAATCTTCTTTAAAAATTTGAATTTGGTAGCCCAGGCATTGTGGTGCACACCTGTAAACCAAGCATTTGGGAGGCTGAGGCAGAAGGATCCCTGGGTGTTTCAGGCCAGCCTGGGTACAAATTGAGTTCAAGACCAGTCTGGCCGGGCATGGTGGTGCACACCTTTAATCCCAGCACTTGGGAGGCTGAAGTAGAAGCATTGTGACTTCGAGGCGGGCTTGGGCTACAACACTAATGCAAGGCCGGCCTGAGCTACATAGTGCGATCTTGCCTTAAAAACAAAAAACAAACAAACAAAAAAAACTAGGGCCGGGAGTTTGGCGCAATGGCAGGTGCAAAGTTATGAGTTTGATCCCCAGTGTCGCAAAAAAAACAAAAACAAAACAAAACAAAACAAGAAAGTCTGAACTACAAAAGGAGATCTTGTCTCAAAAGAAAAAAGTTTGATTTTTAATAGCTTATGTAGCATTACATCATCTGTGCATGCCATAACTTCTTTAAACACTTCCTCATTTTGGGATATTTAGGGTATTTCCTTTCTTTCTTTTCCTTTTTTATTTTTAATTTTTGTCCATGTAAATAGCATTTTGATAAACACCTTCACATACCTCTTTGTTCACTTTGCTGGTCACTTTTCTCACGATTCTGAACTACAGTCACTGCATCAAAGGAGAGAGCTCTTCAACTTCTGGTAATCTGTGTTACTGAATTATTTTGCAGACCTCATACCAATCTTCTCTCCCATGATAACAAATATCACTAACTTGGTGTTTACTTATCTAAACATGTTTGGTGGTGGCGCACACCTTAAATCCCAGCACTTGGGAGGCTGAGGTAGGAGGAGCGTTGTGAGTTCGAGGCCAGCTTGGGCTACAACGTGAGCACATGGCCGGCCTGAGCTACATAGTGCAACCCTGCCTCAAAAAACTAGGGCAGGGAGTTTGGTTCAGTGGCTTAAGCGCCTGCCTGGCAGGTGTGAGTTCGATCTCCGGTGCTACCAAAATAAAAAATAAATACATAAAAGTGTTTGGTGAAGCTGGCAGTTGCCTGTTTATGGTGGTCAGTCAAGGCATCTATGGCAAACCTGTATTCTTTGTTTATCCAGATAAGAACAGCTAACTTACCCTTCACCTCGGTGGGGAAACCTTGCAGGGCTGCGCTAATTCTCCAGAGGGGGAGGAGGAGGTGAGGTACTTGAAGCACCTTGTCAATGCGTTGTTGTTAAAATAAATTGCAAATTCCAGATGCTCACCCGTCTATTCATGAAGATTTTTGTTTTCTTTGGATTTCTCCCCAAAACCTTGAGGATTTCTAAATTGTTACTATATGTACTTCTGTTTATTTGTTTGCAACAGGGTCTTTCTTCCTTTGTACTACAGTTCAAACTTGCTATGTAGCCCAGGCTGGCCTTGAACTCTCTGTATCCTCCTGCCTCAGCCTCCTGAGTGCTGGGATTACAGGTTTTGCTAATGTCCTGAGGCCTCTGAATTGCTGTCCTACCTGTCTCCGCTGTCACGAATTTAGTTCTCAGTGACTCCTCCCACCACATCCCATTAGTCCTCTCCCAAGTCCAATGCCAGCCAACCTTTGCCTTGCTGCTCACGTCTGAGTTCATCCTGGGGCCTCTTCCTTTCCTAGTTTGATTCTAATATTTGATAAAAATCAAATATTAGATATTGCAAAGCTGCTGATATCTTCTAAGAGGTTTGTTTGGTTCCTCCAGTGAAAGCAGCAAATTTTAGTAATCAGTTGCTAATCTCCTGACAGAGTTTCTTGGTGACAAGTCAGCAGAGCCATGAAGAGCTGCATTTTACCCTTCTTGGTTTATCAAATTCAAAGGCTTTTCAGAGATGGAGAGGAACATTCTGGAAGATCTACATCATGTATGTCCCTCCGGGAATAATGAGAGCTAATAAATCTTATTATAACAGACCTACCTTCCATTCTCAGCTCTGGAGGGCAATCCTGGGGCTCCTGAAGTGTTCCAGGGAGCCCCACTTACTGGTGTGTGTCCCCGAGGGTGAATCTGGAAGGTTGCCTCCAGAGTTTGGGTGAGTCAGGGAATTTGGCTAAATGGTGATATCCGTGATTCTAAGCTCTTACCAGGGCTGCTTGACATTCAAACAGGCTTTATAATTCACACGGATGTCGATCATCACCAGGCATGGTGTCACACGTCTCTAAAGCAGGGACTTGGGCGGCTGAGGCAAGATGGTCAGAAATTCAAGCCCAAACTGGGCAATTTAGTGACTTAGAAGGTTTCAAAATATATCTAGAAAAAAGCTGGGGATGTAGTTCATTGTGAAGATTCTGGGTGTAATTCCTGATACTGCAGAAAACAAATGAAAAGGGGAAAAAGATGCTGAGGGGGAACTACTAACAGGAAACCCTGGCTGCAAATTCTGACTTTGTCACGCTATGATTGTGACCTTGAAACATTTTGTAGCTTTTCTTTTTTTTTTTTCTTTTGGCTAGGTTTCACTACGTAGTTCAGGTTGGCCTTAAATTCACTATGGAGCCCAGGCTGGCCTCAATCTCACAGGGATCCTCTTGCCTCAGCCTCCCAAGTGCTAGGATTACAGTGGTATGCCACCATGCTTGGCAGTGTTAGCTTTTCTGTGCCTCAGTTTCCTCATCTACTTTTTAATTTTTTCAGTACCAGGAATCAAACTCAGGATCTTGTGCTTGCCAGGCAGGCACTTATGCCACTGAGCTATATCCATGGTCCGGTTTCCTCATCTATAAAATGATTACACCAGCCTCCTAGAAAGTACAGCCCTGTGATGGCACAAAGACAAATGTACAAGAATGTTTATCATAGCAGATTCATAAAAACAAAAATCTGCAAACATTCCACAAGTCCAAGAGTTTGTTTAAACAAAGTAATATACATGTCCACCATGGAATATCCTTTGTTTCGATCTCAAAAAAATTTTTTTGTACCAGGAATTGGACTCACGACCTTGCACTTGCAAGGCAGGCACTGTGCCACTAAGCTATATCCCAGATGGGATACCCTTTAAGAATGATAGTATGGATATTTATAGACAAAGAAGGCATTTGTGACATATTACTAGGTGAAAGTGGTTACAATTTGATTGCACAATGCCAGTTTCAGTTTTGTGAAAATCATGTTTACATGTATAGTCATGTATTTAACTATATTTATTTTGCAGTTTTGTTATGTGTATTTACATATAGGTGTGGTGATATAAAATGTTCAGGGTTATATGCCCAAATCTAATGTCACTATATGGGATTCTTTTTCAGTTTTGCTTAGTTGATTTTCAAATTCTTTTCCAATGAACTTGTGCTATAAAGAAATAATAAATATGCAACATGTTTACAACACAGGAACTGGCACACTGGTGTCTTCCTGGTTTCAGGAGGCACTTAGCTGGTGCCAAGTTCACCTGCAGGTTGTTTGGAGAGCTGGGCATGGTGACTCATGCCTGTAATTCAGTGCTTGGGAGGCTGAGACAGGAGGATTGCTGTGAGTTTGAGGCTACCCTGGGCTACAAAGTAAGTTCGAGGTCAGTCTGTACTACGTAGCTAGACCCTGTCTCAAAAAAAGAAAAAAGAAAAGAAAAGAAAAGGTTGTTTGGAGAACCAGGAGCCACATAAAGAACCAGGGAGTTTTGAGAGATTTGAAGGCTCTGGAAAAGCCAAGAATCCCCACAACCACCCATGTAAGCTTCCTGTCCCTCTCCCTGAGCAAGCACAGCCAGGTACCTGCTCCTAGGGCCCTTTTCAATTTACCAGCCCATGTCTTTCGATTCCTATTTGCTCCTTAGGCAGGCTACACTCGTCATATCAACAGTTCTGTCCTGTTCATTCCTGAGATGACACTCTGGACATTTTGTGTGGGTGTGAGGGACACGGGTGAACAGGGCCTTTAAACTGAGCTACATCTCCAGTCTCTCTCTTTTTTTTTGTTTTTAATCTTTTTTGAGACAAGGTTTCACTATGTAGTTCAGGGTGATCTTGAATTTACTTTGTAGCCCAGTCTGGCCTTGAACGCATAGTGATCATCCTACCCCAGGCTCCCAAGTGCTGGGATTACAGATGTGTGCCACCACCCCTGGCTTTGTCTTTTTTGAGACAGGATCTAAATTGTCCAGGCTGTGTTTAAACTTTTGTTCTTCCTGCCTCAGCCTCCCAGACTGCTGTGCCACCACACCCCTCCTGGGTTCCGCAATCCAGCCTTCCAGAAGGAACACTTCCTCCACAGCTGGCTCATCGTGCTTCTGGCCTGCTGAGTCACTCTGGCTTCTAACCATATCCCATTTCCAGGTGTCAGTCTCTTATTATAGTAATAGTGAAGAAAAGTGACCAGACATTGGTGCTCATGCACCAAACACCATGCTAGGCGCGGGCTCATTGAAGCCCTGTGCCAACTCTGAGAAGCTAGTATTGTCATCCGGATTTGGCAACTGAGGAAATGTAGATTTGGAGAGGTCTACTTCCCCAGGAAGAGTAGCAGTAAGTTATCCTGGGCACGTAAGCCACTGTCTTTGTGGGCCCCAGGTCTTCTGGCCTCATTTTATCTAAGTTAGGAGACTGAGATTTGCGGAGACAAATTCATTCACCCATGTTCCAAAAGTCAAAAGGTAGAAGAGGTTAACGTGAACATCTCCAACACCCTGGCCTGCCCCCACTAGGCCCAGACACCAGCCTCACTGGCCAAACAAGTATCTGCCATCTTGACACTTCCAGGAACTCTTGACTGGGGCCTTTGGACAGGCTGTTCCCTCCCCTGTCTACTTTTGTAGATGTAGCCTCCTCCAGGAAGCCTTCCCAGAACACCCTAGTCCAAGTACATACTATGGCTGCCAGTCTTTTTACTCCTTGCCCCTCCAGTCCTCACAGAGCAAAGGTCAGGTCCTGGGCCTCAGGTCCTGAGTACCCAGTGAGGTAGTGGGCACAGAACCGTATTTAAGAGTCTGCTGAATGAATGCTTGCTTGACTCTCAGGGCTGAGGTTGGCTTCATCCAGTGGGTACAGCTTGGGTGTGCCAGGCCCAGCAGGTAGTGACAGAAACGTAGCTTCCTTCGTGCCCCATTAAGAGGGCATGCTGGGCCAATGTTCTGGGCCACTCGGGTTCAGTGCGCTGGTGACACAATCATGGTGTCCTTCTTGCTGAAGCAA
Organism: Dasyprocta punctata; assembly: GCA_004363535.1. NCBI lineage: Eukaryota > Metazoa > Chordata > Mammalia > Rodentia > Dasyproctidae > Dasyprocta > Dasyprocta punctata. The sequence continues at coordinate 17,188 of RJWM01026279.1, read as the reverse complement.
ACTCCTGCTTCTGTTTTCTCACTCGAGTCAGAAATTAATCATGTCTGAGTGACTGAAGTCATTGCTCACAGCACCGGGAGCCGGGTGGGGCGAGGGGCAGTGGCCTTGGGGCTGAAGTCTCTGAGGCCCAGGCCTCCCCGCTGGGGGAGGGGCGAGGCGTGGCAGATCCCGTCCCGGGGACGCGGCTGTCGCAGGCAGGCGGGGGTGGGGTGGGGGGGGTACAGACAATGGGGCTCTGCATCTGCTCCTCGCGGGGAAAAGGGACCCTCCAGTGAGGAGCCTGGGCGAGCAGGGAAGTGTGGGAGGAATTGATGAGGAGAGGGGCGGAGCCAAGGAGATGCCGCCGGGAGGAAGGAAGGGAAGGGGAAGCAAGAGAGGAGGGAGGGGAGAGGATCAGGCTTTCCTCCTCCTCCTCCTCCTCCTCCTCTCCTCCTCTTCCTCGGTGACCTGATCTTGCGCCGGGCCTGGTTCGCATTGTTCCCAGCGGAAACTCTCGGGGGGAGGGGGGGTTATCAGGACCTTGCGCCCCCCCAACCCCGGGCCCCAGTCACCCAAGCCACAGCCTCAGGCTCCGGCCCAGGCATCCAGCAGGTGCTCAATCCTTACTTGGGAAAATGAGAAATGTGACCAACTTTGCTCTGGGAACTTTTCCCCTGGCTTCTCCCCACTCCCGCGGAGAAGCCGAGCAAGGAGTAGGTCTTGGGAGCACGCCCGGGCGCCCTAGGAATAACTGACCCTTCGTGGCGCCTCAGGAGCGGCCTCGCGTCCCAGTTCACAGAGCCAGCCGTCCCGGGGGTCGGAGGCCGGGTGTCTAGCCCGCCCCGGGGCTGGGGGCAGCCCTGCGGGGACCTGCGCAGGCCACGGATCGGCGACTCCCCCGCCAACAGTGTCCCGGGGCCGGGAGTGGGGACCCGCGGGGGACCACCCTGAGCCCCTCCCCGCCCGCGCCGTCCAGGGCGCTGCCAACAGCTGTCCTCGGTTCCGTGGGGACTGTGGCTCCGAGCCCATCTGCCTACTTCTGAACAGAGAAGTGCGGCGCACATCCAGCCGCCAGCCCTGGCAGGGGCGGGGGCGGCCTCGGACCCCCGCCCGCAACACGCAGAAGCCGGGCATCCAGGGGCTCCACCCGTGCCCCAACCCCCCGGACTCCCCTTTGGGAGGACGCCCGGGTTTCCCGGGGGGCGGGGTCCTTGCGCCCCCTTTGTGCCGGGAAGGCAGGGGGTCCCCCCATTTCCACGCGAGGTCCTGACGCTCCCTTCTCCCCAGCTTGTTAAATCTTTGTTCCCCTTTTCTGCTGAGAGGAGAGAAAAATAATAAAAAGAAGGGGGGGAGAAAAGAAGGAAAAAAGGCGTGACTTGATTTTCAAACGAAACTCCCACAGCAAACAAAACCCTTTTGGAGAAATAAGAAAGGAGGAAGAAGGAAGAAAAGAAGGAACAGTGAGAGAGAGAGAGAGAGAGAGAGAGGAGAGAGAGGCAGAGGAGGGAGGGAGGGAGGGAGAGAGAAAGAGAGAGAGGGAGAGAGGGAGAGAGAGAGAGAGAGAGAGAGAGAGAGAGAGGGAGAGAGAGAGAGAGAGAGAGGCTTCCAGGCTTTCAATTCGAGGAGAGTTGAACCGAGAGCTAGAGAAAGAAAGGAAGAAAAAATCCTCTCTGCGGTAGAAAGAGAAAAGAAACTTGGGCTGACAAGAGGGGGGTGTCGGGGGTGGAAGGAAGTGAGAAAACAAAAGAGAGATAAAAGGGCCGCTTTTCTGTCTCTCTTCCTCCGCGAGCCGGTTAGGAGGAGCTGTTTTGCATCCCTTCACGTCAGCCCTGCCTCATTCCCTTCTTCCAGGGAGGGAGAGCGCGAGCGAGGAGCGAGCGGGGGGAGACGAGCGGGAGCGCGGAGCGCGGAGCGAGCGAAGAGAAAGCGGCCGAAGGGAGCGGCGAGGCGGCGCGTGGAGGCGGCGCGGCGCGGTGGGCGCCCCGGACCCCGGCCCGGCCCGCCGGGGCCCGCGCAGAGCCGCGCCCGGACCAGGGTGAGTGTCGCGCGGCCCGGCTCCCGGGCGGCGGTGGCGGCGGCGGCGGCGGCGGCGGCGGCGGCGGCGGCGGCGGGGACGCGGCTGGGGGGGTCGCTGCGGCCGGGCCGACCCGCCCCCCGCTCTCCCCGGGGACGGCGGCGCGCAGGCCCGCGCCGCACTGCAAACATGTCGTCTTTCCCTTCGCCTTCCACATTCCCTCATGCCGGGGAGCCGGAGGGAGCGAGGCAGAGCCGGGAACGCGGGAGCGAGATGGCGTCTGGGTGGGGGGGAGGGAGCGAGAGAGGAGGAAGAGGGGGAAGGGAAGGAGGGAGGGAGAGCGGGGCGAGCGCGCGAATGAGGGAGAGAGAGAGACAGAGAGAGAGAGAGAGAGAAGCAAAAATGAAAGCGCCGCGGCGTTGGCGGCGGCGGAGCGGGAGGCCCGCGCGGCGGTGACGGTGGCGGCGGTGGCGGCGGCGGCGGAGGTGGCGGTGGCTGGTCCGCCCGCACGTGGGTGTCTCGGCTCGCGGCGCGCTCCCCCCGCACCCGGCCCGGGACTCAAAGTTTCACCCCCTCGCCGCCCCGCCCCTGCGGCTGCCCACAAACTTTACTCTGCGCGGCTAGGGGAGCTGCGTGTCCCCGTGAGCCGGCGCGGGGTGGAGGTGGGGGGCCGGGCGCGCCGATCGCGGTGTCCGGGAGCCCCCGCCCCGGGCAGCCGCCAGCGGGCGTCGCGCGATCCCCGGTGTCCTGGCGTCCGGGGCGGGGACCTGTTGAAAGCGCTCGCCGGCTCGGCGGGGAGGGTGGCAGGCGGGGTCCCCACAACCGGTCTTTGGCCTCCCGGGGCTGAGGCCCCTTCCTGATCGCCGGCTTTCCGTCTCCTCGCAGTCATTTTTTTAATTGCATAGAGCTGTGGGACGTAATCGTGAAGTCAGATTTGGGCCCCCCAGGGTGCCAGGTGGGTGCAGAGGCCGGGGACCTTTCCAGCCTAGGTACGAAGATCCCACAGACCCTGCCCCTCTCTCCGCCACCGCCCCCCCTAGCCACTGACTTGCTAACTAGTGCGTATCGGGGTATTTTTTTTATTTCCGACTTGCCTTTTAAGATGACTTTTATGGTTCCTGCAACTGCTTCCCTCCAGTCTGAACTGTAGTTTGAGAAGATTTAAGAGGCCAGGGAGGTGCTTGTGGGTTTTAACGAACCTGAGACAGTCGTTAATGTATCTTTGCGTTCTTCAAGATAGCCCAGGTGTGGCGTCGCAGTAGCTGGGTGCGTTTTCATGGGGATGCTACGAGGTCCTTCCCGGTAAGAGACGCGCTCAGCGGCGAGAGGACATCCTAGTGGCCCACCCTTGAGCTGCAAGTCGAGTGCCCTGCCTGTGAAGGGCACCCCGCACACCTGTATTTTTGTTCACAATGCAAACTTCCCGCCCATGTCCACCTGGAGAGGACGTCGATAGTCCCCGTGGGTATCTAGGAAACTCACAGGACTCCCTGTAGGGGTTCGGAGGAGGACTTGAAGCCCTGGGGGTCACCCAGCCAGCTTTGAAGCTGCTGTCAGCCCTGCCTTTATAATTGTATAAGTAAAACAGGTAGTGGTCCCAGGTATTGGGAGTGGACTGCACCTCAAGTTGTGTCTTCACCTTGGGGACTGGTGGGGAGATGCAGAAACCAGACCTTAACTACCCTTATATATTAGAAACTATTCCATCAGAGCTGATGGGCCTGCCTGGTTCTGAGTTTTGAGACCTGATACAGGCACTGCTTTCTCATCTGTTTTAAGGCGAATGTTATTTTCTAGTGCTTTCCTGATAGTGTTGTAGCTGTTCCTTCAGCCATATGTCACGCTTGCCAAGCACCTGCTAGGCTTGGAGTAGAATATCCACCCAATCACCTGTGGCTGGAAATTCCAGTGCCCACACAGACCTGGCTGTTGGGCAGGAGGGCACTGAAGTAGAGCTGCTCCCCTTGGGGTGAGGAGATAGGCTCTGGGGGTGGTGTTTTCTTCCTCTAGCCTGGCCTGGGAGGTATCCTGTGTGGGAGGTGAGTCTTGGGTCCCAGGCCCCCGCTTGTGGGCCAGTCTTTCTGAGCTTACTTAGGCCACATCCACCCCCAACTGGGTATTTCGTACCAAGGAGACTTATTTCCCTCTTCCTCTCCAGACAGGAGACAGTCAAGGTCTGGAATGACTCTCAGGTTGGAGGAAGGCAGACTAAAGAGAGGACCAGAGACTTTGCACAACTTCTATTTTAAGTTTTGCCTTGTGGCCTGGAGATATTTTGAGTAAGATTGCACTTGGATCCGGGCGTGGTGGCGCATGCCTTTAATCCCAGCACTCGGGAGGCTGAGGTGGGTGGAGCATTGTGAGTTCGAGGCCGGCTTGGGCTACAACGCGAGCGCAAGGCCGGCCTGAGCTACATAGTGCGACCCTGCCTCAAAAAACCAGGGCTGGGGAGTTTGGCTCAGCGGCTTAAGCGCCTTCCCTGGCAAGCACAAGGTTGTGAGTTCAATCCCCGGTGCCGAAAAAAAAAAAAAAAAAAAGAGTGCACTTGGAAAGAAGCACTTCTTTCTTGATGGGAGTCAATAGATAAAGAAAGGGAAGAAGCCCTTTCAATCTCAGGCTCATAGTCAGTGCCAGTACTGATGCAGGGTGCGGGCTCCTCATCTGGCTGTGTCATCCAGGAGGGCTGCCTGTCTGGCCAGGGGCTGGCCCTGGCTGGGGGGTACAGTTTGTAGAATTAAGAAATCTAAATCTGCATCAGGAGGCTGAGGCAGGAGGATTACTGTGAGTTTGAGGCTAGCCTGAACTACACAGCAAGACCCTGTCTCAAAACAACAACAAAAAAACCCCTGAATCTGTACTCTTAGCTAATGGTGGTTGATCCAGCCCTTTGACTTAAAGCTGGAAGGGAACCTTAGAGATTATTTAAAAGAAAAGGAAGCAGAAAGAATTCTCCCTGCTCTGGATCACACAGTACATGACAGAGCCAGTGCTCAAACTTGAGTTTCAAGAATCTCTTTCCACAATGTCAGTATCTCTGACTCCGGGAGATCCCCAGTCAAGCTCCTTTCAGAGAATGTGGCTTTGAGAACATGAAACCTCTGTCTTGTGCCACCTGCAGGAGCCAGGGAACCTAGTAAATGGATCTATTTTCCAGGCAAGGCTCACATACTGACCTGGAGGATATGACAGGCCCTTGTGAGTTGGGGAAACTGGGTGCTTCTTGCTTTTTTTTTTTTTTTTTTTTTGGTGCGGCACCGGGGATTGAACTCACAGCCTCATGTCTGCCAGACAGGCGCTTAAGCCACTGAGCCAAACTCCCAGCCCTAGTTTTTTGAGGCAGGGTCGCACTATGTAGCTCAGGTCGGCCTTGTGCTCATGTTGTAGCCCAAGCCGGCCTCGAACTCACAACCCTCCACTATCTCAGCCTCTCGAGTGCTGGGATTAAAGGCGTGCACCTCCACGCCCGGCTTGCTTCTGGCTATTTTAATACTGACTTCTTCAAAGTCCAGCAGTTCAGCAGGGTGGAAGTTTAGTCATCAGGATGTTCCCAAATTACCATTTTTTGATCTGGAATACTTTATTCATACTTTGTACTTAAATGTGTAGGGCTCCCTTAGGATTGGCCAGATGGGAAGAACAGGGCCAGAAGGAAGGGCCAGATACCCAGATCTCCATCCGGCCAGATCTCCATCCATGGATTCGTGCTGCTAGAACCTCTCTCCATCTGTGTGGCTAGAGGTCTGGGGAGGTAGATTTGCATACCTGTGAATTTGCTTCTACCGTCTTACTTTGTGCTTGTTTTGTTTTGTCCATTGTTGAGCCCCTGTGGAACTGGTCCCTAGTGGACCCTTCATAAATGCTTGTTAAGTGAATATCCTGGATGTTAGGAAAAGGATTTCCCTCCCAGAAGGAACCTGGGAATGACACAGGCAGAGACAGGGAGGTGATTGATGGAAGCTGCAGAGTTGTGCTATGATTCATTGTTTCAAACCAGCTCCAGACAGGTGAGGCAGGAGGGGGCTGGGCAGAGTAGCTCCTGCCCGGGTGGAGCTGCTGGGTGGAGACTTGAGCAAAACAATGGAGAGGCTTGGAAGGTTTTGATTTGGACTCACCCTTGAGAAGATTGATAATCACGTGTCCATGGATAATGCTACATGCTTTATATGGTAATCTGTCCCTTAGTCCATGCAGATGTTGCCATTGAGTTATTCTTGGTAGCCCAGGAAACAGCACAGAGGAGTCAAGTCACCTGTCCAAGGCCACAGAGCTGGTGGCTGAATCCAGGGACTGGCTTCAGGCTTTGTCTCCTCGCCCAGAATAATGATACTGTCAGAAAACTGCCCATACCAGGGAAGTAGGCCTTCCATGTGCTGGGTGTTCAATAGGATGGCAGAAGAAAAGCTAGAAGATCTGTCAGTGTGCAGCACAGGGAGCCAGGTCAATGAGCCGACACATGGCTTCCTCTGCTAAGGCCTGCACCATGCCTGAAGTTGGTCCACCCAATGAGGACAGAAAGGAAGGCTTATTTCCCAGGTTCCACTTGTTCTCCGACAGAGAGGGTGGTAGTACAAATCAGTACTATTTTGTAAGTGATGAAGCTTTAGGATACCTTTTTTTTTTTTTAATTGGAAAAGGTTGCTTTCCAACCTAAAGTTTCCAATCATATGCAAAGCATGCTCTCTACTCCTGAGTCACACCCCTGCCCAGGTGATGTGCACTGGGAAGTGGGGCTATGTTAAAGAGGAGTTGACGGCCCTGAGGTCTCTGAGTGTTCCCTGGTGCAGACCTTATCTTCCTGCTCCAGCATTGGCCCTGCCTACTGCGGACCACAGCAGCACCGATCCAGCCCTGGGCAGCCTGGATGTGCTAGATGTTGTGCCGGCCTGTCCTTGGTGCATCTCGAAGTCTCCCTGGGAGGTGGACATTAAAGTAATAATTACACAAATACTCTTTAATTACAGTTGTTATAAATGCTTCAAAGGGAAAAGTTCAGAGGCACAGGAGCCATAATCAGGGAGGAAGGGGGAAGGGATGTCGTCCTGAAGCAGGGCATTGAAACAGCTGCCTGGAGGGGGAGGGGTAGAGGCAGTACCCCAAGAGTACCTAGCACCAACCTGGTGCAAGCCGTGCTACTCTCTCTGTGAGCCATGGACCAGCTTTGCCTGGCCTGAGAGTGCCGTGGAGATGCAGGATCCCTGGCCCTTAGCAGACTTGTTGAACTTGCATCTCACAAGATTTCTGTGTAGGTTGATGTCTGATGGACTCAAGGACTGACCGGGAGGTTCTCAGCCTCACAGTGAGAGTCAGATGTCCTCAGGCAGGCAATAAGGAAGTAGGTAGTCTCACACTTCCTCTCTGGTGGTCTTTGTGCTGTCTCTGGGCTGCTGAGCGCAAGGCCCTGGGCTTCCCCAGTGTCCGCCCCTGTGACACTGTGTGGCATAGGTAGGGTGGCAGGTGGGAGGCATTGTCCACACTCTGGTCTAACATCAGTCAGCACTAGCGATGTGCTGGGCCAGGAGGGCTCTGGAGGAAAGATCAGAATCCTTTGCAGAAGGTGCAAGGAGCATTGTCGCACGTGGAGGTTGTCTGCAGGGGACCTAGGGAGGATTTGACCTGAAGCAAGAACCGGCGAGGGTCAGAAGGGCTTTGGGGAAGAGAGGTGTAACGTTTCTGCCAAAAGCGGAACATAAGCCCAGGGGAGAGGAACCTGCTCAGTAGTTCCCTGTTCCTGGGAAGGTGACAGTGTAAGAATTGCCTCCGAGGCCTGGCCCTGCAGCCCTTGTGTCACTGCAGAGAGGGCTGAGACCAGATGTCCTTGACCCACGCAGGGTGCGTGTGGGCTTCCAGACCATGTACCTGCAGGAAACCTTTTCCTAGATGTGCACTTTTCTGGGGACAGGACCTGTGTTTTTCACCAGCTCTAAAGGGGCCCATGGCCCCAAGAACTGGAATTTAGTCTTTCCCAACTCGCCTCCCCCAGATCTACTCTTACCCACCACTGTGTGCCAAGCACAGTGCTAGCGCTTCACCTGCCAGCTGCTCGTTCACGTTAGGCACCTGATGTCACAGGCCGGGGCCCCAGAGTTCCTGCTTGTGAAGCCTGTAGTGACAGGGCAGCAGGAATAAGGGGTGAGTTCTTGGTAGCACAGTTGGAGATGACAGAGACCTACTGTCCCAATACACATGCACAGACACATGCTTCTACAATTGTTCCTGCAAAAAACAGAATTTTTCCAAGGAAACGAGTGTCAAATAGCTCCAGGTGACCACACAAGCCTGCATCACCTTGGGGCCTAACTTATGCTTGTTTGCAAAGAAAAGAATTAGAAGCCAAGATTACCATAACATTAAATACTACATTTTTAAAAATGTGGAATCAGGAGGAAGGCACTTAAAGAACTGTACCCTTAAATTAGGTAGGGTGAACCAGGTGTGGTGGTGCATACCTATAACCCAGCACTCAGGAGGCTGTGGTAGGAGGACCACTGAAAGTTTGAGGCCAGCCTGAGCTGCATAGGGAGATCCTGTCTCAAAAAAAAAAAAGGGGAGGTGTGAGATGAGAAGAAATTGAGGTAGATTCTGAGAGAGAAGGAGAGAAGAGAGGATGCTAGAGCCAAAGCAGGGCCAAATGGGTGCTGGATCAGCAGCGCCATATGGTAAAATAACTGGTTTTATTACCTACTAATTAATGTATGGAGCTCCCTATCCTGACCCTTCCCCCATCCTAAGAGCTTACCCCAAGTACAGAGGCCTTTGTCTTCTCTTTTATTCATTTCAATGTTATTTGACTGTAGTTTCTTTATAATAATAATACACATGCATGTTTGTAAATGGCATTAAAGGACTACTTGAAGTGAGTTGCCCTCCAAGGGGGTTTTGGTTCTGTCTTTCACCGCCGCCACTGTGAAGGAGGCTCTGATAACATATATTCTATTGTGTGTGTATTTCTAGAAGTGCGCAGGGAGCTGTGGGAAATGGGAGGATTTTCAGCACAGTGGGAAGGGATAAGGGACCACGTTGTGTCCCAACTCTTCTCCTTTCCTTCCTTCCCTGCCCCTGGCTGGTGTGTAATACCTGCAGCATCAACACCAGGTGGGGACGACACCCACCCGCAGCCCCACCTAGGAAACTGTCCCTGTTTCAAGGGCTAGATGTCGGTGCCTAGATGTCGCTGTCAGGACCCCATCCCATTCCCAACACAGCAGACATGGACTGTCCTGTGTATTCTGGGGAGATGCAGTGGCCCAGCTTGAATAGCTGTATTCTGTGTCACATCAGAATGTCCTCGCAAGGACCTCATCCAAGTAACCCCTGGGAAGCACCAGGTGTTTGGGAAGCTTGTTGGTTAATCCCACTTAGTGGTTCTCATTCAAGAACCCCAGGGTCACCAGCCCTTGCCTCTCATTTGGGCGACTTCCTCCAGCCGCAGGCCCACAGGATCACATGAAGCCCTGCCCTGGCTTGGAAGGGGCGCTGAGCTCTCATCCTCCGAGTGTACAGCTGTCCTTGAAGCAGCCCTGCCCACCCCACCCAACCCGAGCCAAGCCACTGCATGTGTGTCCTGCCCTGGCTGCCTCCATGGCACCTGGCATACCTTTCTCCCGGGCCCCAAGTCCTATCCCCACAGCCTTGCCTGTCTCCCCTTCTGTGTCACTTACTTCAACCCAGTGTTTTACAAAGAAGAGTGTGCCCCATCTGGTCCTTGTCCCCTGACTTGCCACTTGGAGCCCTCACTCCTCTCCAGTCTACAGATCCTGCCATTCGCTCGCCTGCTCCATGCTGGTGCCTTGGCCGTGGTGCTCTCCTCCTCGCCTCCTTTCCTGTCCCTGTCCCAGCCTGATGGCAAGGGCTGTTTGCAGCCTGTGTCCCTCCCTTGGGCTACAAGGCCTTCCATTTGTGATCTGGGCTGACATCTGTGTAGTTTAACTGGTGAGTTCAGGCCATTTATATTTGTTACAGGTTTTGATACGTAGATTTCTTTCTACTGTCTTATTTTGCACTTGCTTATTCTTTTTCTGATTATTTTTTGTTTATTTCAATTTGACTCAGAGGGTTTTTTTCCCCCACTGTTTTATTTGTTGGTTTGTTTTTGGTTGTTTTGAGTCAGTCTTAAAACCTAGGATGGCCTGAAATTCATGGTGATGCTCTTGCCTCAGCCTCCTTCTGAGTGCTGGGATTATAGGCGAGCACCACCACAACCAATATTTTTCTACTTTTTAAAATTCCTTTAGTCCCATTTCTCCCTTATCCCAGGTCTTCTAAGATCAGAACATTGTGTGGTAAAAAATTTTTTAGTCATAAGCATTCAGTGTTTGGGTGAAATTTTATTTCATTGTTATATTTAAAAGATATTTTTGCCAGGTATAAAACATTAACTTGACAGCTATTTTCTCTTAGTTCTTACAGGCAGTATTGCCCTGACTTCTGGATGTTATTGCTGATGTAGAAACTGGTAATGGAATTATTGTTCTCCTGGGTATATTCTCTCTAGTTTTGTGTGTGTGTGTGTGTGTGTGTGTGTGTGTGTGTGTGTGTGTGTAACTGTACTGAGGAATGAATTTTATTTTGCTAAAGATTCATTGGGGTTCTGAAAACCAAGGATTGATTATTTTCATCAGTTCTATAATATCTGCAGCCATTGTCTCATTGTTTTTTTTTTTTTTTTTTGAGATGGGATCTCAGGGTCTTGTTATGTAGTTCAGGCTGGCCTTGAACTCATTATGTATCCCTGAATGTCCTCAAATTTATAGCAATCCTCCTGCCTCAGCTTCCTGTCTGCTGGGACTACAAGGGTTCTCCACCATGCCTGGTTCTGAAAATTGTTTATTGTTATCTCTTTCTAGTTTCTGTTTAGGAATTCCAACTAGATGTATGGTAGATTTTTTTAGATGTACATTAAGTATTATTGTACCTTTTGTTTCTCAACTTTTCATTGTCAGTCTTTTTGTTATTTTGAGCCTTTTCTGCATAATTTATTTTTCTTCTACTTCACTAATTCTCTGTTTAGTTATCGCTACTGTTTAGCCTTTCCTGAGAGCTATTTTTAGTATCAGTATTAACTCACAGATTTAATATTTGATATAGTATTTTGTTTTTCATTTTTTTGAGATAGGGTCTTGCTGTGTTGCCCAGGTTGGTCTTGAACTTGTGACACCTGCGCCCCCCCACCTTACCCTGAGCTCTAGGATTATAGGCGCGTACCATAATGCCCAGCTCTGATGAGGTTTTATTCTGATTTTTTTTTTAATTTTCTGTTTCTTTTTTCTTTCCTTTTTTTTTTTTTTTTTTGCTGGAGAGGGGTGGGTCTCAGTATGTTGGTCAGACTTACCTTGAACTCATGGTGATCCTCCTGTCTCAGCTCCCAAGTGCTGGGATTGCAAATGTGCACCGTCATGCCAAACTCCTTTTTCTTTCTTTTTTGTGGTACTGGGGATCAAACCTGGTGACCTGAATCTAGGGCTTCCACATTGAGCTATATTCCCAGCCCTTTTTTATTTTGAAACAAGTTACTAAGTCGCTAAGTTGCCCAGGCAGGAACTTGTGATCCTCCTGCCTCAGCCTCCCGGAATACTGGGATTATAGACATGTGCCATCATGCTTGACTCATATATTTCTATCTTTTTTTTTTTTTCAGATATGCTTGGTCTGTTTTGTGTTTCTTTAAAAAAAAAAAAGTCTTACTCCTTACTTGTGCCTTTAATTTCACACTAGTTTTGTTTTGTTTTGAGACAGGGTTTTGTTATGTAGTTCCAGTGGGTACTGAACTCACTATGTAGCTCAGGCTGGCCTCGAATTTGTGGCAATCCTCCTGCCTCAGCCTCTCGACTGCTGGGATTACAGGTGTGTGCCACCACAACTAGCTTCTCACTTTCTTTCTTTAATTATATTAAACATAGTTATTTTGTGTTGTGCATCCAGTAATTCCAGTTCTGGTGTCCAATGCTCCTGCAGACTCCTGCACATGAGCACTTCTTTCCTGGGTGTTTAACGAGTTCTGACTGTGAGCTAAAGTTGCTTAGAAGTTTACTTGTGAGGACCCTGCGAGGACTGGTATATGCACACGCACATGTGTATCTCCTGCTAGATTCATGAAGGCCCTCCTTGCACATGGGGCCATTTTCTTCATATTCATCACTTGCAGTTTTGGATGAAGTCCATTCCACGGGAGGGCCTCAGACCCTCCAAGGAGCTACCCCAGCTCACTGTGAGCCAGCTGACTTCCTACTTGGGCACCTGCTTTGTGCCTCTGTTGCTTTATGGCCAAACACCTCCTCATTTCTGGTCCAAGTCTGGTCCTGCCAGGCCCACTTAAAAGCTCGATGTCTTTGGAGCCTGCTGTGTCCCTTGTAGAATTCACTGGTGCCTCCACATTTCTCAGCCATCATGGCCTTGCCTAGTCTGTGGGAATCCATGTTTAGAGCTCACACTGGACTTGGCTTTTTGAAAGCTTGGAGCTATGGCATTGATTTCTGGAGCCCCAGTGCCTGGCTCACTGTTGGGCAGAGTAGTCATTCAGTAGATACCTATGGATCGAGCAGAATTTATGGCGAAATCAATATCTCTCTTCTTGAATAGTAATATAAAAATCATCAGACCAACCATCCCTGTGATCTTGGACAAGTCCAGTTCCTCTCTTTTGATCTCAGTGCCCTCAGCTGTGAAATGAAAGGGTGGCTCTGAGGGCTGCTTGCTCCGGGGTGCAGCATGACTGGGCTGTAGGTCATGGGACTAGGGGCCACTCTTGGCTCGAAGATGGGATGAAGGACAGCTGGGGGCTGCGGAGAGAAAGCGCACAGTTCTAGAACTGTGTCCATGAGTTGGACAAGTTCATACAAACAAAGATGGCATTTTACACTTACTGACTTAAGATGACTGTTGAAAATGAACATATAATTGGGCCGGGGATATAGCTTAGTGGCACAGTGCCTGCCTGGCAAGTGCGAGGCCGAGAGTTCAAGTCCTGGTAAAAAAAAAAAAAAAAAAAAAGGAAGAGAGAGAGAGAGAGAGAGAAAATGAACACTTCGCAAAATAAATTTTCTTTTCTTTCTTTCTTTCTTTTTTTTTTTTTTTAGTACTGAGGATAGAACTTATGACCTTGCACTTGCCAGGCAGACGCTTATGCTGTTGAGCTATATCCCTGACCCCACAAAATAAGTTTCAAATGGATTAAGAATGGAAATTTTTTTAAAATGAACTCAGGAAAGTATTTGAAATATGAATTAAAACCCATAAAAGAAAAAAATGAGTATGTTTGACCCTACACAAAAAGAAGATTTCTTTTTTGTAGCTTTTCTTTTCCTCAGATAGGATATCATTATATACTCTAGGCTAACCTTGAACTTGGGGTCCTTCTGCCTCAGCCTTCCCTGTGCTGAGATCATAAGCCTGTGCCATTTGAGATGAGGTTCTTGGTGTCTTGGCTGGCCTTGAACTCACAATCCTTCCACTTCAGCCTCCCAAGCTGGGATTATAGGAATGGACCAGCATGCCTGGTTTGAATAAAGAATTGCTTTTGTTTTCATTGTTGTTGTTGTTGTTGTTGGTTTGTTTTTGGTACCAGAAATTGAACTCATGACCTTGAGCTTGCCAGGCAGGCACTGTGCTGCTGAGCTATGTCACCTGCTGAATTAAGAATTGCTACATGGCAGGATTACCATAAAGGAAGTCAAAAGAGCTTCCCAGTTCTCAGAGCTGGGAAGCCAGTTTTACAGCATACATCATAGAGCACATTTCTTTAATATCTATTACACTCCTACAAATGAATAAGAGATTATCAATTGGATGGGGAGTGCTGGGGGTCTAACCTAGGGCCTTTTACATGCTAAGTACCTGATCTACCACTGAGCTACCTTCTCAGCCCCTTAAGCCAGCTTTTAAAGGAAATAGAAATTGTTCTTCACTGTATGAGAACATGTTCAACCAGTTAGTAATAAGAGAGATATTCCCTTCAGAGATACCGCCGTGGACGTGAGGTATTATTATTATTTTTTGTACTGGGAATTGAACTCAGACCTTGCATTTGCCAGGCAGGTGCTTATGCCACTGAGCTATATCTCTGGATTATTTGTTATTATTATAATCGATAGGGTCTTGCTGTTGCTGTGTATTCCAGGCTGACCTCGAACTGTGGTAGGCCAAAGCCGGGCGTGGTGGTGCACATCTTTAACCCCAGCACTCTGGAGGCTGAGGTAGGTGGAGTGTTGTGAGTTCGAGGCCAGTTTGGGCTACAACATGAGCGCAAGGCAAGCCTGAGCTACATAGTGCAACCCTGTCTCAAAAAAACCAGGGCTCGAGCCGGGTGTGGTGGCGCACGCCTTTAATCCCAGCACTCGGGAGGCTGAGGTAGGTGAAGCGTTGTGAGTTCGAGGCCGGCTTGGGCTACATAGTGCGACCCTGCCTCAAAAAAACCAGGGCCAGGAGTTTGGCTCAGTGCCTTAAGCGCCTGCTCTGGCAGGCACGAGGTTGTGAGTTCAATGCCCGGTGCCGCAAAAAAAAAAAAAAAAAAACCAGGGCTCGGAAGTTTGGCTCAGTGGCTTAAGCACCTGTCTGGCAGGTGCAAGGTTGTGAGTTCAAACCCCGGTGCCACAAAAAAAAAAAAAAAAAAAGAACTATGGTAGCCCAGGCTGGTCTTGAATTTGCAACAATCCTCCTGCCTCAGCCTCCGAGTGCTGGGGTTACAGGCATGAGATACCATGCCTGGCTGAAATTATGCATTTTTAATAATGGTTCATTGCATCATTGCTTATAAAAGAGAAGGAGGGAGGGAGGGCAAGTCAAGTGTGGTGTGGGTGTGCCTATAGTATAGTACCAGCAGTCCGGAAGGCTGAGGTGGGAAGATTGTGAGTTCAAATCCAGCCTGAGGACTTTAGTGACCTAGGAAGAGACTGTCTCAATAAAAAATGCAAAAAGGTTGGGGGTGTGGCTCAGTTCAAAAATCCTCAGTACAGAAAAAGAGGGGTGGGGAAGAAAGAAGTCCATCAGAGAACTGCTGACTGCCCTTCCACCACACGGTGCGATTCCCATGGCTGGAAGCCCACTCCTAAGAATGTGAAAGCACCCTGCATGCCAGCGTACGCTCTGAAAGAGCTGAGAGCCTTTCCCGGGGGCAAAAGGTAAGGGCAGGAGGTCTGGCTGTGCGGTCCGTCGCTCTGCAGGGATGCAGAGAAGCTGCATGGCAGGAGTTCCCACCACCGGGGCTGAGTTCCCCACACTGAATTTTGTGCCTTGCGCAATACAACTTCATAAAAAATACTTTAAAGAGGTTGGGGGAGAAGGTCAGAGGCGGGAATGAGCTCAACTTTGCACTGCAGTTTTACGTAGGCTTTACTCCTTCCTGCAAACTCTGCCTGGTCTCCTCTTTCTTCCTTCCTTTCTTCCTTCCTTCCTTTCCTTTTCTCTCCTTCCTTCCCTCCCACCCTCCATTCCTTTCTTCCTTTCTTTTTTTTCTCTCCCTCCCCACTCTTCTCCTCCCCTCCGTTCTCTGCCCCTCCCTTCCCCTCCCCTCCACCTCCCTCCCTCTTGCTTGCTTGCTTGCTTGCTTTCTGGAGGAGGGGTTTGAGACAGGGTTCCACTATGTAGTCCAGGCTGGCCTGGAACTTGCTTTGCTGTGTAGTCCTAGAACTTGCAGTGATCCTCCTGCTTCAGCTTCCCATTGCTGGGATGAGAGACGTGAGCCACCACACCCAAAGGCATCCCTTTAATTAAAGGGAGGGAGAAGTGCCTAGTTGTTTTTTCCTGTCTCCCAGAAACACCTGCCCTGTTTTTCAAAGTAGGGTATTGACTGCATCCTCATTCGCCTCACAGAGAGCAAAGCTGAGATGTTGGCCGTATAGAATATGAGACTGTAATTTATAGGGTAGCGCTTCACCCGAGGGAAGAATTTGATGTCTTTAAGAGATACAGAATCATCCAGCACCAGCTGTCCTCGCGCTTGGTGTCGTATTTATTTTCCGAGTTGGAGTCATGGTTTCTTGAGAGCACCAGGATCTTCCTGGACTGAGGAATCTGCCCTAGAATAGGAAGTTTTAGGACCTGGACCCTGGCCCTGGCTGGAGTGACCCACACGTGCCAACGCGCCAGGTGGCCTGTTCACGTGGGTGAAGGCAGAAGGGTCTCGAATGTCCCCGTACCATCCACACACACATTCATGCCATTATTCGCTGGATGTGCGAGGGGACAGGAGGTGCCCCACATTTCCCGAGGGGATGCGGCTAGTGTCTGAGGTCCATGAAGCTTTCAGCTCCCGATCACGAAGAGGCCTGGAGACGCCCGTCACCATGTCACTCCTCAGGCCTTCCTGTCACTTGAACAGTTCAGTCCCTGCCCCGTGGAATTTTCCTTCCTCCCACTCCTAGAAGTGAGCGCCGTGAGCAGTCCTGACGCCGCCTGCCCTGCCATCTTCCTGCGTCTGGTGTTGTCCCGGAAATGCTTCGGTCGCAGGGCTCTGGGAATGTCTGTTCCAACTCCAGTTTTGGGACTTTACTACTTTAGTTGTAAAAATTCGTGTTTCCTGCTGCTGCTGTCTGAATTAACAAATCTTAGCTCAAAAACTGCTTCTTGTTTGTTTTGTTGGTACTGGGTGTTGAATCCAGGGCCTTCCTGCTGAACTGCATAGCCCTTTTTACAATTTCAGCCTTTCTGAGATCAAACTTGTGATCTTTTTGCTTCAACTGCCTGAGCAGTGGGTCTGTAGGTGACCTGGCTAGAAACTAGCCTGTTTCCTCCCTTCCCTTTGAATTCTACCTCTAAGAGGTGGCCACTGTCCTTTCCCTGCTGGAGGACAAATTTTGCCTTATCTTTTCCTACCCTGGCCAGCTCCACACTGCACCCAGGTGCTCAGAGGCTGAGTGTCTCATCTCTGGAGGGTTTGCTTGGGGCTGGTGGCCCATCCTGCCTCTGTCCTTGAGGGCCCACGGGGGGTGTCCTGATTCAATTTCCCTGGGATCATCTTTTAGCCCTTGGAATGGGTTTTTGCTTTTTTGACTTTGGTTTTTTTGAGATTGTGTCTTTCTATGTAGTTCAGGCTGGCCTTGAACTCACTTTGTAGTCCAGGCTGGCCTCCAACTTGGAGCAGTCCTCCTGCCTCAGTCTCCCAAGCACTGTGATCACAGGTGTGCCCCACTACATCCAGCACAGTATTTTATTTTAATTCAATTCCCTAGAATGTTTAGTTTCTTGAGTTCTGGATCTCTTTGT